>JAYJLV010115633.1:0-10941 GCA_036873485.1 Torymus texanus | reverse complement strand
TCTATGCTTTTTAGAAATTTAATTTTTAATCAGTAAATGTATACTTATCTAATATTCAGTTGGTTGAAGTTTTGGGCCAACACAAGATATAACTTTACTTGAGTGAATGTTTATATCGACGGAACTAACCTTAAGCACATCCGAAATAAAAACACGTGGGCACACAGAGCAGCCGACACTGACAGGTGAGCTGAGGCTACGATCATGGCGCAATGCGCATGGCAATGTTTCGTGGCCCCGTACCGCGGCGTCTTTCACACTTATTTACAAGCTGAGCGTGTGATTTGATTTCGCGAATCGCATTTAAAATTTTTTTATGTATTTAGATTATGTATGTAAGTATAAAATATACAGGGTGTTCCATAACTGCCGCATTCGGAGTGCAGTACGCGATAGAGCGGTAAATTCTAAGCAGAGAAGTCCAAATAAGTTTTATGCTAGATACCTTAGATTTTCCGTAATTAATTAATGAAAATTGGTTGATCGAGCCAATCAGCGCGCGGCTCCAGCGGAAAGCGGCTGAAACGGAGCGCGGAGTGGGGAGAGCTGCCCGCCCTCCGCCGCCGCTGCGCGCCGAGCTGCTTTCCCGCGGCTGCCGCGGCAAACGAATCGAATTCGATGAATCGTTGAATTCGACGATCGATACTGTTCCCCGTAAATGCTCGACGGCAAAGCCGCGGGAAAGCAGCTCGGCACGCAGCGGCAGTGGAGGGCGTGCGGCTCTCCCCACTCCGCGCTCCTTCTCCGCCGTTTTCCGCTTGAGCGGCGCGCTGATTAACTCGACCAACCACTGTTCTTTAATTAATTACGGAAAATCTAAGGTATTTAGCACAAAACTTATTTGGGCTATTCTGCTTAGAATTTTCCGCTCTATCGCGTACTGCACTCCGAATGCGGTAGTTATGGAATACCCTGTATAAATATTAAATTAGTTAACGTGTTTCCTCAGTTTAATGTGTAGCGGAAACGCTTTTTTCGTAATATTTTGTAAGTAAAAAATTAATTAAAAAACTATTTTTATAAATTTTAATTAACATTTTAAAATATTACCTTTCTTTTCTTTAACTATAAAATTGGTTCTAAGACATTGGTTCTTGATGTGGCTTACGTTTGCGTGATAAGACCCAAATTGGTAGAAACTGATGATACGTTCCTATAGAAGTTTATTGACATTTTTGCTTATATCTTCGGGAATTTTTCAAATATGTCACTCAAACTTTTATTACATGTTTAGAATAATATATAGAATCGAAACATCGAATAAAAAAAAATGATTTTTTCAAATTTATAGCTGTAAGACCCCCTTAACCCCTTGACTGGCAGTGTATCATATATGTACGAAAAAAAATCGTGCAAAAACTGACAGTGTATCATATATGCACATATATAAATTACTTCGATAATTCTCAATAAATTTTGACGAAACTTGGTATACTCTAGTTTTTGAGGTCGCTGAATGCAAATCTGTCATCAGAATCATAAAAAGTCCTAGCAGGGCTTTTGCAACCAACTTTTCGTGCCAAAACTGGTAGCCGTAAAGACTCGGTCTAGTTATGGGAAAACTATTTTTCTAGGGGTTTTCGGGGACGCTGAATTCATTTCAAAGTTTATTATTTTTATACGGCACCCCCAAGGAGTTGAAAATAGGGGTTGGGGGGTAAAAATTTTTTATTAAAATGCAAATGAACTAGACATTATTGCTGTTTATACAAATAATTTTCAATAAATATTTACCTCTCGTAACTTTTGAAAGAACTTATATAAAGAAAACCCCCTTGAAAATCTAAATAAAAGCATTTAGTAGCTGAAAAGAAAAAAATTTTATTATGAAAATAAAAATTATCACCCCCAACCCCTATTTTCAACCCCATGGGGGTGCTGTATAAAAAAATAACCTTTGAAATGAATTCCGCGACCCAAAAACCCCTAGAAACATAGTTTCCCTATAACTAGATTAAGTTTTTGTGGCTACAAGTTTTGGCACGAAAAGTTGCAAAAGCCCTGCTAGTCAAGAGGTTAACTCCGTCTGATTAAAGGATTTTTTATCTCGTTTCTGGCCAACTGGAACGTACTCATCATCGCTTTCATTTACTTCACTTACACTGTTCTCGGTTTGCTCGCTTTCGGTCTCTTCATCTTCGTATTCCTCAATATTATCTACTTCGATGTTATCTTCATCCAAATCGCTTTCTTTAGCATCTTCTTCATCTACCTCCATTGATTCATGACCATCAAACGAACTTTCTTCCATTTTTTCTTCATCGAACACATTGACCTGTAATTTCAAAACTGGTTACGTCATTGAAGATACGCTTGCGTAATTTATCTTTGATTTAGTCTTTGCAGTAAAACCACAAACCACAGTCATGCAAAAGTAGCAGTCCTCGCGTGTTTGTGGTTGACGCCCTCCAGTTAGTGTTGAGAATTTTAAAATTTTATTCTTTTTACTTTTATCACATTTAAATTTTTTCCATCGATTTAACATCTGCAGACAAGTGGCACACATAATTTGTGAGGCCCACGTTGTGTCTTCTGGAAGGGTCTCTACACCAAAACATTTAAGAGAAATCTCTCTATTCACATTTGTAATAAATCTTCGGTATTTTTAAACCTCAAAAAATTCCGATATTACACTCGTGATTTTCGATAAGGCTGCTTGCAACATTGTACCCAACATAGACCAAGTCGCCCACCTGTGAAGAGCTGTGGTCACATAATGACGATTTCTGCGGGCCCGCTTGCTCATCCTGACCAGCCACCGATACTGGATTTCCAAGTTCCTGCATCGTAAAAGATATCCTTTTATATTCCCCCGGGTATTCCGCCGTGTGTGTGTGTGCGCATCGTCGTCGGGAGTCGCGCAACATTTCGAACTCACGGAAGCTACAGCGCATGCTGTAGCTGTAATAGTAGATAGTGAGTCATTTTACTCCCGGCTGCGTGCTAGCCGGCGATTTAGCGTTTCGGTGCAAGTGACGCATGCCCCGTTTGATTGTACTAAAACCCCTGTTCTTAAATTGTGCAATCAAATAAAGTTTTCTGTGTATGTAATTGAGAAGTTGTACTGCGTAGATATATTTTAGATAATATATTTTCCCCCATGATCCGCCGCTCTGCCCTGATCCCCAGCAGAGTGTGACACAGTTCAATCTTACAAAAGTAGTATATTATATACTGTAACGGGGTAGACCGAAAGAGGTTAAAAGATCGATGCGCTATCAGTTGAATCAACTGCGCACGTAAGGTACACGTCAGTCGGCCGGAGTGGCAATGCCCGCTCCGGCGCAACTGTAGAGAGACCCGCTCTGCCTAGCAATGCAGAACGGGCTTGAGCCGCGCGCCCCTACTGGTTCACGATGCGTGCACTACTCTCTGCGAAGCCGCGCTGCAGGCACCGCGGCGCACGTTTGACTTACCGATCCTCTGACGATGCTCGTGCTGCGCACGAACTCCCGTACAACAGCGCTCAGCAAGTACTTACCTGGGCGGCTTGTCTTCTCCCGTCAGCTCTCGATGTAAATGCCAGCTAGCTACAGTAACGCGTAGGGTTGAGGGCGGTATTCGGGGGAAAAAGAAATAGGAAAAGAATGGTCGCGTGGGAATGAACTACACCGGCGAGTAATTAGAAGGTTTCTGTCATTTATTGTACTGAAAAGGTTATAATACCCGATAGACGGGAGCGCGCAGGCAGAGGCTATCCGCGAACACGATAATTAGCCAGCAGCTCGCCGCTGTCTGGCTACGATATAGACGCACGCAATTTCACCGGGAGACGCTGAGCCAGTAGTTCGCAACTACTGGCTATAACGCGAGTTCACGCGCCGCTCCGACACGCAAGTTGGCGGTGACCCAGAAGCCGTCGCTAATTCACCTGGACGGCAGGTGAACTCCGCACACGCGCAAATATAAGAAAAGGACGCTTGAGTAAGCCGCGAACTTACTTCGGGGGCTGGCCAGCCATGCGCCAACGCATACAGTACGGCAGTCGGAGTACGTTCTTTCCTCCTCTTTTGAAACCGCCGCTTCGCTGCTTGTATGCCGCCGCTCCCGTGCTCCGCTGGTACGGACGTATCTCATGCAGTCACGGGGGCGGCTTGGAGGCGCCGCTCGGTCAATCAGTCGTCGCTACTCGTTCGCACTCGTGGAGAGAGAAAGTCGCGCGTGCTGACTCAGCGGTGTCGAGAATCAAGATGGCTCCTTCTCCGCGCGGGAAGAAGAAGCTTTCGCTCTACGGCGTGAAGTCGCGCGCAAGGCCGCCTTGAACGATCAGGCGGTGCGTGAGTTCACATCTTGTAGAGCTACGCGCGCGGAATTTTGGATGGGGTCTATGCACCCGTTACAATACCTAGGGCGTAAAGTGGCTCTTTTTAGATCGAGTATGGCTCTGGTTTTGTGGACTCGCAAAACGCACTCACCTTCGGCTCGAGCTAGTTCATCTACGACTTGTCCTGCAAACACGCGAGGTCAAACGGTCCACTAGCCTCATAAGCACACAATATTTTTTTTACTTATGTATTGATTTTCGGAGTTCTTGAGCCTTACAAGAAAGGCTAAATTAACTTTTGCTTTACACAACAACGAAATATTTATAGGGATAGAAATTTGAACTGTTTGTAACTTGAAATTTAAATCAAATAAATTAAAATTAAAAAAAAATTTTCTTTTTTTTATTATTATTTGGAAATTTAAATAAAAAATCAAAATAATAAACCATAAAAGAATAGTTATAAATAACCATAAATCCACGAAAAATTTATGCGAATATGAAGATGTTCGTGTTAAAATAAAAACATGCATGTACAAATTTTATGCAGTTCTAGAGCAGCGGGCAATATAAAAAAGATACTTATGGTCCCACCGAGTAAAGATGTATTTTTTTCCCGTCAGTAAAAAAGAAAGTCACTTTAGGACCTCTTTTTAGGTCGGAAAGCGGCGAAAATCGTACACATGTTACAAAAGTTTACAATTTTCTTTCTATTTCCATTCATGACAGATTCCAGTATTGATTTTTAAAATATTTCTTGTAAGATATTATTTCTTTAACCTTCTATAAAGCTTACATAATACCTAACAATCGAATCTTATTTAAAGATTCTGTTATCATTCACACCATAGTATTTTAATAATGTTTACCACAATTTGTCATGAAATATTTATCATTGTTCAGTGCAATATTCTCTGGAATGATTCTGGAATCAGTTTTGTAAGCTTTCCGTAATCATTTCAGTCAGTGTAAAAATTCTGTATTCTAAAAAGCGTAATGGAATCTTTCTATTGCCTTTTACAAAAGGTGTTGATAATGGTTTCTGGAATATTTCATATAAGGTTTCCGTAACCTTTCTGAAAGTTTCGTGTAATATTTCACGATCATAAATTTCAAATCTTGTTTGTAATATTCCGACAACTTAAACTCCATTTCCATTATTTTTCATAGAAGAGTTACTCACTATATCGTGCAATACTACATCGAATTATTCTGGGATCTCTTTTTTAAGCTCTCCATAAGCTCCGCAGCCAGTGTAAAAATTCTGTTTTCTAAAAAGCTTACTGGAATCGTTCTATTGCCTTTTACGGAAGGTTCTGGTAATGGATTCTGGAATATTCTAAGTAAGGTTCGCGTAGTCTTGCTAAATGCTTCATGTAATTTTTCATGATCACACATTTGAAATCTTGTTCGGAATTATAGTTCGATAATTTTACAGGAAGCTTTTTCATAAAACATTCCAGTGTAATCATACTGAAAGTTTTCGTCATCTTGCAAATGGAAACACGTAAACGTTACGTTGTAATATTTAGTGAATCTTTCTTTGGGAAGCATTCATGCTATATGGAAGCTTTAAGTTATCTGACTATACTATAACCTTTCCATTAACCTTTTCCATTAAGCGTTTATCTCGCACACTCTCGATGACGTGGCTTCTCTCTCTCGACGCAAGCTTTGCACACGCGGGGCTTGATTCGCACACCGCGCGGCGGTTGGCGATAGAATGCCGGCCAGTGCTGTGCACGTGCTTGTGTTTCACCGATCGGACGCCTTCTTCACCGCGGCGCGCGCGAGGCTTCTTGTCTCTCCGCGCGCCTATCGGCAAGGCGAGCCAGCGCTGTCGTGCAGTGACTCTCTGTCTCTCTCTCCCTCTCGGCCGTTCTCTCGGCTGTTGGCTGCTGCTTGGCCGGCGCGTGGAGACGGCGATGTCGTGCCTCTCCTGACCCGCTGGTCTACGTACGCTCTAGCTCCAGCTACTCCGTCTTCTTGGCTACAGCTATGGCGTTATAGTGGAAGGGGAGGGACGTAAGGGGATTGCTGTTACCTACGACGAGGCATAAGATGACGCGCGCGTATGTGTGTGAGTGCGACGTCGCACCTCGAGGCGCCGCTCGCTAATACCGCCGTGCATTGGAGCTTACATTTGTGATGCCCAGTGACACGCAATTTGCCATATTACAACTCCCCCCTCCTAAACTTGAAGTAGTCTCTGACTATCTTCTAAATTTATAAAACTAATCCTAACTAGTTTAGTTCTCTTATCACTTAAGCTAAGCTAATCTGTATTAGCTACAGCGGTGTGAGTGAATGTGTTTTCGTGGTACTCATCTTCTTCTGCAGCTAGGCTTAAGAGTGAATCTGTGTGAATGTGTAACCGGGGAATGTGTAGCTTACTTTGGCAACCTGGCGCCGGTAGTTTATACAATGATTTACTTAAGTCTACGCGGTCACCGAATTCGATCGCGACTCTCATACCACACTTCTACATCTCATATTCACACCAAGTTATTTTCAGGAATCCAGAAAACAATTTAAATTAGCTGCAATAGCATCTTACCTGGCCAACTCCTTGTATGACTGCTGTTTCTGAGCCACGTTTTAGCAACCTCCTACTCATGCTGCTTCTAACGCGAATCTTATGAGAATTTAGCCAAATGAACAACTAACTGCTACATTTGCGGTTTGCTACATGTTTCAGCTTGTGTTTACGTACTAGCTTGGTTACAGGATACTACGAAAGGCCAGGGATGAATGAAGCTAACACATTTGAAAGAAGGAACAGGGGCTGCTTTATCGCGGAACTTTAGCTCCTCTTTTCGGCATCTTTGGAGAATATTTCCGAGGAACTCGGTGAATGAGCTCATCACCTTGGATCTCGATAAAATGCGGAGTTACTTAGCCTAACCTAACTTCTGGTCTGGCTGTAATCAGCTTCTGTTCAATAGCTTCAATCATTGACTGCTGTAGCACGGCTCAATGTTCCTATGCTGGCTAGAGCTGTCAACACGTTCGATCTTGGCCATAATGGTAAAACTTATGAACTACGACACTCTTCGGCGTCCACCATGTATCGTTATCGTAATCGATCTTTATCTTGAACAGCCGTCTGAAGTCGATTTCGAGGATGCAGTTGTATTGAAGGTGCTTCCTGTTCCAATTCTGGCAAACTCTTTGCGGACGCCTCTGCCGGGATGAGAGTGAACCAGGCCGTCGTCGAGCATGCCTAACAGTTTCCTTCCATTCAATTCTGTATTGAAGAATAACCCTGACTCGACATTAGTGATCGCATTGCTCGTAATCACCGATTCTGAAACTAAACTTACAGATTGTATCCCTCTCTTATAACTAGTAGGACAACGAGAAGGAGAACAATACTTAATCTTGATGGAAGAGCTAGTTTATCATGGGTACTTCGTCATCCTGAACAGATTTGCAATGCTTGCGATTCTTCGCAGTAGTATTTTTCTGTCCACAATTGTGACAAACGGCAGCTTTCATACATTCTCATTGTCAATGTCCAAACTATTCGCAGCGGTAGCAAGCCCCTTGTCTTTTCCGTAGCTGTAGCTTTCTTTTCTTAGAAATAGAAGGAACAACTTCGGTCATAAATTGCTTCTGCGGCGGCTCTTCGGAATCAGTCAACTTTTCTCTACATCTCGATTGTCTTTTCCCCTTTGGCTACGGCAACAATCTTTTCCAACTACACAGCCGTGTTTATCATTCGACTTCGTCTTAACTCGCTTAAATGTCGATGATATTCGTCTCTTTTCAGCAATAGTTACAGCTGTTGGGGCTAATGCTAAAGGATCAGACATCACGACGGACCTGTCCTTAGTTTTTGGTAGTTCTGCCTGTACATTCTGATTTGAACCCTTTCGCCGTTCTTTCCTCGCGGCAATATAGTCTCTTTTCTTCTGCTCCTTATTAACTTGTTTGGAACTTCGAGATTTCTTCATCTTTACAGTTGGAGATGAAAGTATCGATGCCAGTTTGGGAGGGCAAGACTTCTCGGCAGACTCTTCCTTCACGTCCACTGGTGCATTTATGACTTGCTCTGACTGCTGTTGTACTTTAGCCGGAGTAGAACGGAGATTGAATTCATCACCTTCCTAGAATTCTCCTCTTCTCGGCAATTCATAGCACTCCGGAAAAACTTCACAATCCTTTTGAATTCGGAACCGAAACGGAGTATGAATTGAATCTGAATCTGGTGACGAAATTCGATTAGCTGTACTAATGGACGGAGCTACAGCACCCTTATACTTCGACATCAACGACGGACTAGAAGCGACACTGCATCAAAATGACGGTGAACAAAACCCTTGGAACGACGCTGGAATTGCACAAGCATGTAGCATTTTTTGGAGAGCAGTAACGACGTACTTTGATGGGCTATAGCAAATGACGAAACAACAATACTCTAGCACTGCGATAATAATTACGGGCTCAATGCACCATTACATGAAAACGAGGTTGAACAATTTTTTTGGAACGACGCCGGAATTGCATAACCACGTAATGAATCCAAGATAGAGACCATCACTGTAGATAGTCGATAACTGGCCATGATGATTACTGCACTTGAAAACACAATTACGAATCAGAACAACATAATTACTGACGTAAACAATAAATTCAAGCTGCTTCTCAAGGACAATGCGTTGTTAAAAGATTCGCTGGACAAAATGCAAAGTGCTGCGAATTTTCGGTGCATGCGCGATGAACCACCACAGAAGAGCGATCGAAACACTTCGAATGGCGGAAGTGCATCGGGCGCGAGCAATTACAATAGTAAATGCATTCAATGCTGTGACCAACCGAATTGTCTGACAGAAGCAAGAAACATACACCATCAAAAGAATTAAACAGTGTTGATTTTTTGCGAGAGTTACTTATCTCTAATATATTCGAAGGCTCGCAAAAGCAAAATTCAGTTGTTTTCCATGCAATCCTCTCTACCATAATTCAACCATAGAGAAAGATGACATTATTTCAAGGCTCTTGCTTTGGTCAGATAAACAAATCTCGGCAGAGATGTCAATGTCTCTGGGCTTCATCAGGAAATAACTGAAATATAATTAACGAGAAAATTTTTATTAACGAAATGCTAAGTAAAGATAAGTTTGCCCAATATAAAAGCTTAAAAGCAGTTGCACGTAGTTTGCAATTTAAATGTTTTTGGCATAGAGGTGGTTGTTTCCTGGCCAAGCAGCAAGATAGGGAGACATCGCTACTGATTGTGACCGCCGCGGATTTACAAGCGATTGTCATGTCTACCGGGACTATAAGGCTTAAGGACGTGATAAGTAAAAATAAAAATTCTGCAGTAGTAAGCTTATTTGACAGTAAAGACGACGCGTGCGCATCACGCGAAGTGAACAATGAAGCTGCTCCGGGACTAAATGGAGTTTTAAACTTAAACTCGTTGAAAAAATATATAACTGCTTTTCGACAATTCCTACTCTCTCACCCCTCATATTATTTGTTTGGCATTGCTGAATTGCGTCTCGGGCCTAGCATTTGTGATGATTGTGTTCAGATTGATGGTTATTCTTTAATCAGATAGGATAAGAACTCGCTGGGTGGAGGAGTCCTGCTGTACTAAGGAACATGTATAAAGCAACAATTTTGTGTACATCGGCAGCTTCATTGGACGAAGGCAAGCCGAAAGATCCCGAATACATAATGTGTAGTGTGCAGCAAGGCTCGTCGTCTTCCGTGTTTGTTGCAGTTATTTATAGGCCCCCGGATGCCGAGCTTATTGATTCCGATCTTGCTGAAGCTCTTAAGCGGCATTCAATAGGCTTTGCACATCGAATAATATTGGGAGATCTGAATGCAAACATCTTAGTAAAGGATCTGAAAGTAATATTCTTAAAACAACTAGCATGTGAACTCAATTTAAAACTCGTTGAGCATGGCGCGAATAATCATCAAGTCAACGGATCTCACACTTGGATTGACGTAGCCTTTGTCGACGATGATGACGTAGTACTTGACTCGAATAATATGGCGGCTACTTTTCGCAACACTTACAACATAATTGATGTTGTTATGGACTTGCCAGCTCCTCAGAGGCACACTTTGGGGAAGTTTATATATCGTAAATTTAAGGCCATACGACAAGAAGAACTTCGGGCTTAAATAAATGCGATTGGTCACCTCTTGACTGCACAGATGCATAAATTGATTCCTATTTAGAACATATAGATAAGAATATCACAAAGGCTTTATATGAAGTAGCCCCAGTCAAAGAATTTCACCCCAACAAAAAAAAAATCAACCACCGTGGGTTGACGCGGAACTTAAAGAGTTGTACTATAAACGCGATGCTTCACGTCGAAGATATCTTAGAACACGTAATCACGAACACCGGAACGAATGCCAATCGCTTGCGATTTTAGCCGAATAACGCTCGAGAGAAGCGCATGACACATTTATGCAAAATAAAATATTTGAGGCTCTTGGCAGCGGGAAAGATATCTGGAAGAAATTAAGAAGTTTAGGTCTTCAACCACAAAGTCGGGCTCGCGATAAACTCCACGGGTTCTCTCCAGAAGAATTAAACTCACATTTTGCACGTGTCTCGGTCTCGGCCACAGAATGCGAGGAGGATTTAAACGAAATTATAGCGTCAGCTAGTGATGAAGGCTTTACTTTCAGTAAAATTACTTTTC
>JAYJLV010115622.1:0-10943 GCA_036873485.1 Torymus texanus | reverse complement strand
CGGGGGGTAGGGGGCTGATAGAGGTTTCAAATTACAGAATGTTCTAGAACATTCGATAGAGGGGAGGGGGGTGGGGGGGTGCTGATGGGCGAGTGGTGGGGGGAGCCAGAAGCCCTGTTGCTTATCTACTCGTTTTTATTTTTCACGCGTAATAAGACCGTTACGCAACATCATAAAAGCCATTGCATCTAATTTAAATAAATTATAATAGTGACAAAAGCCCTGTACTTACCACGAAAACAGATCTAATCACCTGAGTTTACATCATCACCAATTAATTGGTACTTTTAGTTACCTTCTTTTCCTCCTTTTACAACGCGTTCACGTTTTTATCTCGCAGCACGAACCTCGTGTCCAAAAGCTCGCTCGGGGTAATGAGAAAATTCTCGTACCTGCTCGCGACAAGTGTATTTCTTTCCATTGACAGTCGGCATAAAAAGTCGTTGCTTTTTCCACCGCTTTTCCTTTGATTAAACGAGCGTTTGCATATATCCCTATATATATATGGGCATGGTCGGCTACACGAATTTAATCGCGATTAGTCGAGTCGGTATTGAGCCGATTTTAACCCCCATTACGGTGGGAGAAAGCTGCTGTTGCTGCTTCTTCGTGAGATTTAAAAACGTTCGTAAAAGAAAGGGTGCAGTTGAGAGGTTGGATAAGCTTGGTATTTAGCGCTTCTTTGGGAATGTTAGCGTTTATTAGTGGTGCCTTTTTAATTTAAAAAGTTTAATTTTCTTCAAGCACTACGAGGAATTACCCATAAAAGATATTTCAAGTACTTTTAAGGGACTTTCGCGGAATTTTACTTTAGAAGAAAATGAAAAATGAATCTTTTAATTCGTTACGTTATGAGGAAATGTTTTCATGCTTTTTAAGCGTACATACTGGATATATTGATGTACCAGTTTGTGCGTGGCACAGTTTTTTGGTGTAAAATATGAAAAATAGTCCGCGTTTTTGTAAAATTGAAACAAAAGAAGAAAAATAAGGGATTTTACAACTGTGTTGTAAAAATGTTTTATATTTTTGATAAATTTTAAATCTTTTTCAAATTCTATTTAAATTGTTTTAATCATTTATAATATTTCAAAAATTCAGAAAAATTACATTTTTCACATTTCTGTAAACTAACGAAAAACCCGAAAAAACGCTTGGAAAAGCAACAAGTCTGTTAAATTAATGGCTTCGAAAATTCAGTTTACAAAATGCTTTTACTTGACATAAATTACGAAATAATAACGTTTTGTAAGGTAGCGATTTCTTTTCGTATTACTCATTAACGATGCAACCGATAAACACTTACACTCCACAAGATAATATAGACGCTACAATCCAGTTTGAAAATTTATTTCGCGGAGAACGAACACGAGAGTAAGTATACGCGTTTCTCAAAAAGTTCCACTGCAGCACGCGACAGTCACATATTCTCGTCTGGGAAAACCTCATGCACTGAAAAAAGGCATACATGTCGCTTCGGTCACAGGAAAATTCTTTCTGTCATACACGCGTGCACCCGGGATTGCGTCGTGCGTGCGTTCGTTACGCAAAAACCGTCCAATTAACCGTCCACTTTTCGCATTCCTTGTGTGTCTCTCGCGTGCACGCGCGTACATGTAACGTTCCTCGAAAGCGAAACGCACTGCACTGTTCCGTCCTCTCTCTAATTAAAGCTCTAAACCGCGCGCGTGCCGGAAAAACTATATACGCTGCTCTTCCATAGCACGCGTGCGACAATCTTATATAGGGACTTTCGTTTGCGAGGACGCGCCTCCTCTCTGGCAGGTATTTTTCGAGTTGCGTCGACGACAGCGCGCCGCCGTCGTTGGCAAACAAGCAAACACAAATATATTTCCAGGCTCGCGGAAGTCCATTCTCTCATTCATGCGCGAGCCTTTTACCTCTGCGCGTTCGTGGAAACGCCGCGCCAACGTAGACGCGGCAACGACGATGGCGACGGCGACGGCGACGTGTAGTTCTTCGCCGGTTATGACACGGGCCTTTGTTCCAACTTGATTTCACCTCTCTCTCTTCCTCTCTTGTTGCGCTCATTTCTCACTCCTTCCTCGGCTTGCTCTTTTTACGCCGCTTCATTCTTCCGCTCTGTCTCTTTCTCTGTTCCTCTCTTTTGCGCTAGTCTTTCGCCGCTGCCACACTGAGTATAGCCTTGGCAGCGCTAAAATAATAAGGAACGAGGAATAGAGCATAAGGCGCGACTGAATAGAGGCCCGGGGGAGAGAGTTACAGTTATCATTGTTGTACGTAAGTACAGCGCGATGATTGCTGAGATGATTTTTCGCAGAACTTTAAAATTGAGCCTTTGTTCGGCTAGACCAAAGCCGTATACTTTTCTTCCAGATAATTCTTTATGTCAATTTGTTCATGGTGAAATAAATTGCTACGGTGACCGAACACCTGGATTCAAAGAAACATTTTTGTATAACTTCACAAATTTATCTTGCAAATGATAGTACAGTGTAAAAAAAGACCTACTTTTTAGTGGAATATTGTTATTTTTATCTGCCCTTGTGGTAATAATAGATGTAATATTTCAAAGTATTTATGGGATGTAAATTATCATGCTTCATTGTTAATTCATAATAAGAATAAATCCAGCGCAAATAAATAGAATGCTGAATTAATATTTTATATTTTAAATATTTTCTGAAAACTGTAATTAAAGCAATATGTTTTATGCAACATTAATGCTGGATTATACCGTTAAGTATACCAAGTCCATATAAAGCTATATTTCATTATGTACATATAACAAATAATATAGGGTATAATAATGTATTGATATTGCTCCCATTCTAATTCTCTATTATATGAATTCGAACAAGATTAATTTTTTATTAAAACTAATGTAACGTATAACTAGTAAGATAATTAAAGTTTTTAGCGAATCATACAGAGATTCATTTACGTGTTTTCTTTATAATTAGACAGCAGTTAGTTGCGAAGTTTCTCATCTCGACTTCTTCTTTTATTAAATAAATGAATTTTAAAACCTAGCTATGCAAATTACTAAAACGACACCACTCTCTGCGCTCTCACAATTAACTCGTACTTCCATGCCAAATTGAGACATCGCGGTTAGGTCCGATTGTTTTAAAAAAAAGGCTACTTTTTTTCTCCCTGCTCTCTTGCTCTCTCTTTTTCTCTGTCTCTCCCTCGGTCTCCTCACTCTCTTTACTACTCACTCGCAAGCCGGCAGAGTTCCATCCGAAGCGCCACGTCGACTTGGCCGCTATACGAGGGCGTATTTATTTCCACTGGGGATTAACCCTCCTCGGTAATGCCCTTCTTTTTCATTCCATCCTTCGCACGCGCTCGCGCGACGTTTTTGTTTATCTTCGACTGCGGCCTCTTCGCTTCCCTCTTCCCCATGCTTCGTCCGCGCCATTCCTTGTAAATGCGTCCGGGCGCCGGTAACGCGCCTTCTGCTAAAATGCAACCGCGCGCCCAGAAGGCGGATTGAAAAAGCGAGCTGACTTAAGTAGTCAGACAGATAAGGGATTGGGCCTGCAGGGATGCACTAGCATAAATTATGCACGCTTGTATGTGAACTTGTGCATTACGCTAAAAGAATAAATTTGGAGATTGAGAGATTTCCATTTTTTTTTCACAGTTGTTCCAGAAAGTTTTACGTATATTTTTATTTCGTAAAGGGGAGTATTTAATCATTGAATAGTATTTTAGAAGAACGAAAGAAAAATTCGACTTGGAAATTTGATACAACAGACACAGGAATTATTATTAGATGCGCTAATTTACGAATTTGTTTTAAAAGTCCTTAAAAGAGGAAATACCGTTTAATATGAAATAATACATAACACACTTTTTATTTTATTTCGCCAAGTTTATTAAAGTAAGAAAATCGTGTACAAGACAGAAAAGAAAACGAAAAATGCAGTTTTTAAAGTTGTACATTAAACTTTTTTGCTAAAAAAAAAAAAAAAAAAAAAAAGGAAGAATAAATCGACGAACCATTAAAATTAGTATACAAATTCGACGGTCTATCTAAAAAGCCTTTATCAGAAATACCAACTAGTCGCGCATAAATCGTCCGACAAAATATCGGCCCGTGCAAAAATTATCAAAGCTCCATAAAGCATCTTTCGTTTCTCTGCCGGTGGACAAGAGTGACAAAACGTATACGTCGGAAATCCCGCAAGGCTCACTCGGCAGGCAAAAGTGGCTTACAAAGTGCCGAAAAGAGAGAAAAACGTGGAGGATGAGTGAAATGCACTCGCGATATACGATATTGACGGGAATTTAATGGAGTCTACCCTGTGTAGAGCCGGAAAAGACGGATGGGCAATTAATAGTAAAATCCGATTAAATTAATATGTACGGGCTGAAAAAAATCTACGAGGGACGAAGGGTATAGAGATAGAGTGTGGGATAAAAATGAAAAAAGAGAGGATCAATTTCGTGTAACAAGAGTGCGCAGCAGGACGGCATTTTTGAGCTGCAACTTGGAGAGTAGGTGAACTTTGGCTATATTTTTTAAAACAGTGTTTGTTAAAGAAACTTTTAAAATAATTACGCACAAATATAATCAACGTTAATATAATCATACTAAGAATATTATATCGATTATATTATTTATAATATTATATTTTCAATTAGTCGGTAATGGTTGGAAAATACTCTTAAGTATGTAAAGGCATATAATACCACATATTTTGATAAAATTATTTTTTACATTATTATTTATAAAATTAACAAAGTTGATATTTAGTAATTTCGAGTTGTTACAGTTTAAAACCACGATAAAGTTGAGTGCAGTATGCATATAACATACCATAAATCTTTCTAGTAAACTCATAAATGTATGTTCTCTTTGCAACAAATTAGCAGCGTACAAAACTGCAACGAATAATCCCATTAAAACAACTTTAAGATCGTGTAATGAGGCAAATCATGATTTTAATTGCAGCAGCTCATATTATTCTACATTATCTCTCCTTAGTTAAGAAACCGATACTTTACTACATCCATATTATTCATACAATGAGTTTGAAAAATAAATTTCATAACTAAAAGTCTATTTTAAAAGATAAAAAGTATTGAAATATTTATATTTTCGAGAAATAATCTTCTCTTAAAAAAGAGATGACAGGATGTTGTGAAGTATTTAATGAAGCAATGCGATTGGTTGATGGTTGAATATCCGGTCTGAATAGAGTCAAAATTCAAAATGTTCTCTAATATAAAATGAATATATTGATATAGAAATTAATTAAATGATTTATATGTGCATTTAAGTAAATCAATAAAAACATCATACAATATTCCAATTGATTAAAATTTTGTATCTAATATCTAATAATTTAATTACAAAATAAATGCTGTTCCGATTTATTCCTATAACCTCAAAATTTAGAATTCAAATCTGTTATTTAGTATAAATAATATATTATGCTTTCTGAAAGATAATGTTAATAAAAAGTACAGTAATGAAGTCTAAAATATTTTTTGATTTCATTTCTATGATAAAAGTAAAACGCGCGCAGCACGCATGGATATGACTATTATATATTAAATTAAAAATGATGTCAACATTCAATATGCCTTTAAATACGTAAGTACAATGAATCTAAAAAGATACATAAGATAAAAGGGATTTAGCAACGAATGCGAGAATATTAAAAAAGAGGAAAGATTCATTTAATAGCCAAGAGATATCCCAGGGCCGCACGCACGTGATTTCGGGTACTTCGGACGATGTCTTCGACTTTTCCGAAAGCGCTTTGCGCGCCTGTAAAAACGAAGAAGAAGTTTGACCGAAGGAGAGAAAGAGAAGGAGAGATGCGACCAGAGCTTTAGAAGATTTCAAACTCGTAAGGATGAACTTGCTGACTTTACACGGTCCACCTCTTTTCTCTTCACTGAGTTTGCTTTCGTCGTCTCTCTTTTTCTCTCTTACTCTACGCGTGGGCCCTCATACTTTTTACTTCCTCGTGCCTCTTTGCCTTTTGAAACTCCGTTATTTGACGATGAGATTTATTTAGTAATGAAATAGTAAACGAATGGCTCGAAATGTAAATATAAAATGTATAATACTTATACCTATACCTCATTTCTTGCTGGTTTAGAAGAGATTTATGGATATCGAGTAACTTACCTGAAACAAAAAGAAAGAATTTGGTTAGTTTGATTTGGAACGATCAATTGCGGAAAATGAAATGTATCTTTGTCAATACTATAAATATTATAATTGTATCTTCTATTGTTATTTTTGTAATTTAATCTGTCGAAAACGTGACAAAAATTTTCAATCGTGAACAAAATATACCTATACTGTGAAAACTATTATCGTCGACGCAAATTATATTATCGGAAACTCACAGGTTGTTCTGACCCAAATTTATATGATTGGCTTTGCTCGACTTTTCTTCTAGAGTATCGTGGATATTATTGGACATTCCAAGAATATCAGCAGACACATTATTTCTGATTAAGATGGATCACCAGTTCCCGAACGCAGCAGTCGAGAGATGTAAAGTGCCTTCAGCGAAGCAAAAAATTTTTTTTTCCCTAGGAATATAACGTTCATATTATATTTTACACGATACCAAATTTCGTGTATTATAGTCTGGAAATCACGTAAATTAAAAAAAAAGCCTTGAAACGTTTCGCAGGTTATACATACCACACGAGGGTTCTCTACGTATACATATATATATAGAAAACGACGGGAATGAGAAGAACCGCGAGAGTTGCACACGCGTGCCCGCGCGCCCGTTGAGCTAACTGACGCAAATTTACAAACATTAGCATAAGGCACCGACGGACGTGCACATGTACATAGTAGATGGGGTGAATGCGCGAGTACGAAAGAGAGAGAAATGGAGAAAGAGAGAGAGAGAATACACAAACGTGTAGACTCGCGCGCTCTCTCTCGAGAGAATAAATGCTGAACCCTCAGGGCAACGTGTGAGCGCACATGTATATACGACTATGCTTATTCGTCCCATAATCATCTATCTCGTAATGATCTTATTTATGTTAAAATTCGGACGTGGGTGTATCCTTCGACGTGCACTCTCGTGGGGTTGGACTTTCATTTCAAGGGTCTGCAGCACGTATATATATGTGGTGATTAGTTACGAGTACAATGTGCGATGATGCGCGGATCATTTATCACAGATGTGCTATCGCCTGCGGTTATGCATTACCAAGTATGCGCTGTTAATTTGCGATACCGAGAGTCAAGATAATATGTTGTGAGCAGGAGATAAGAGCGTATGAATGAATGGCCCAAGTAGCCGTGTATAGGCTTTCCTTCCGCGCGGGAGACGTGTGGGAAGTTTTTAAACAAGTTGGGGACACAAGATGAAACACTCGGAGAGAGACTGTTTTGCCGAGTGATAAAGTGAAGCTACTCTTATGTAATCACGTATATGTCAACCGTGCCAAGATACTTTAACAGATACTGAAATTACAATTTTAAAAATGTATTCTGCAAAAACCCTATCTATATATATATATATATATATATATTTGAAGGCAACAGCGCATATTTGAATTGATCTCCTCAGCGTGATTAAAACAAACGAGACCGCGCGCATAGTCAAAGCTCTTGAGCCAAAGTTCATCAGCAATAGAGCGTTGGCGCACCTACCCGTACCTATATATACACCGCCACGAAGGTATCTCTTGGCCTCATGCATAAATATATGTATACACATCCCTTCACTCTCCGTGGGAGTCCGCCGGCAATGCTTCGAGGCCGCGCAACAATCGCGTGGATAGTTATTGTTCATATACGTTTCCGGGGGGGAGGAGCGCGATGAGCTTACAGCTGCGATAGGTATCATCTCGCGGCGAAGGAACCGTGGCAGTCTCAACTTAAGCCCAGATTGCATCGATATTCCCGACGCGCTGCCCTGGGGGCAAGGTAACACATACAACTCGCGATCGCGAACAGGATGCTGCATGTCTTTCATACGCGTGTGTGGGTGTGTGCATTTATATATGTTTGTGCGTGTGAGCTCCCGCATGGTTGCGGGAAGTTGATATCGCGGAAAATTTGTTGGCTACAGGCTGCGATTCCTTGGCGCTCGTCTATTGTTGTATACAGTTATCACGTATATGCTGCGAGCTACCCGCATATAGTATACTTACTCTCGTGGTACCCGGTGGTGCATGGTTACGTATTGTTACGTATTGTGCGCGTATATATGTCCAACGTCCAAGCAAGAACTGTATTGGGACTTTGCATTGTTACGGTAACCGAGAATTTCTCTTTGGCTGACGGTGTGTATAATGTGTTTCGGTCAGTATGATTCATCGGCACTTTTTGGATGGACGACGAGCGGCAGCTCGAGTATATTAGTTGGATTACAGAACGAGGGAAGTTGCATTGTTGGCTTTGCCAAGCAGCGAGAAATTCTGCGAGATGTATTGGGGTTGGTGGGCTAGGTTTTGGTATAGCAAGATCTCGATACTGAGTTCGAAATTAATCATTTGTTCGGAACTAACTGAGGAAACGCATTAACATCGGGTCACAGATTCGATTGAAACTTGGAGATGTGTTTTTGGGTTTGGAGGAACTACGAATGAATCTGTACTAGCGAACCCTATCGCTTTGTGAAATTAGGAATATATCATTTGTAAACTAATACTAGAGAAAAAACGAGCTTCAATTTGTGTTTGAAGCTCAAAAGTTATAATAATAATTGTTTTTTTGTGAAAAACAATGATTTATTTGATTAACGATTGAAGAAGATTCATTTAATATTTGTTATTTTTGTTCAAATGCAAATATGATTATTGTTCTCATCTTGAATTTTTGGAACATGAATGTCGATTTTCCTGTCTTCTTTCGTATTTTCACGAAACCAAAAAATATATCTCTAATGTTTAAACTTGGATAGCCCTTAGATGCATTGGAACATTTATTTATAATACCAATGTTTTCTTGTATGTAATGTATTATTAAAAAAGCTTAATAGGTTAATTACAGGATAAATTAATTTTAATGGCATGAAAGTTTTTGTTATATATCAGGGATCTTAATGAAGACAACGTGATATTCTGTTAAAATGCGCACGTTCACGGTAGTACTTTAATTCAAGCCATGCTTAAGCGGTGCTGAATTACAGAAAACTGACACCAATTTTCTCAGTACATTATGTTACATTATGAAAAAGTCTCACATTAAATGTGCTGTAAAAAGCGTGTCATTTCAGTCATGAGGGAACGCAAAAGTAGCGCTACTTTAAAATATATAAAAGTATACGATGTATAAAATTAACTATCCTATTGCAGAAAACTTTTATATTCAGAGAGTGTCGGTTATACATAATGAGAACTTTAATAGCGATAAAAGTTTTTAAAGTACGTGTATTTTATTATGAAATAATACATGTACATTCGATAGTTATAAATGGAGGAAAAATGTTTTACTTATAGCTAGAAGTATTAAAATTATTATAGCGAGGGTATAAAAACAGATCCCTTTTACAGAGGATAAAAATTAGTAACTCTATATACAATCATAGACTAGTAATGTAGTTAGCATCAAACAAAAGGATTCAAGTCTTAATGAACAACATTAAAGAAGAAAGGATTTTGTTAGTATGAAAGATATCCAAGTATATTGCATTGATCTACACATTTATCAGAAACATTTATCGACCACATTTTTAGTTGAAGAAAAATCTCATTCGCCGCTCCTTTTTTTTACACTGTAGCCGAAACACGATTCGTTCTGGCTTCCTCTATAAAAACTGTATCTGGTGAAAATCCTGGATCGAGAGAGAAAAGGGCGCCGCCGAGCGCGGCCCACGCGAGACTAGAATAAATCCGGTCGGATTCGATCCCCGATAATAAGTCAGCTATAGCTGGCTACAGAAAAGTCGATTCGCGCACGTAATATGCAGTATAACGCATACAGGCGCGTCGGCTATAAAAAATGGGGAGACCGGATGTTAAGTCTCATAGAATGTCGCCTCTCTCTCTCTCTCTCTCTCTCTCTCTCTCTCTATCTAACGTAGGCGCGCGCGCTTGCATTTTTCTCCTGCAAGTTGACATGGTATATGGCTTTTGATATTTGAATGCCGTTAAATCCAAACTGACGAGGTATCGCACACATGGAAATTTGCTTTTGTCCATTTTGATCCGGCGTTTTTCTCTTGCCACTTCTCTCATTGCTGCTACTACTATTACCGAGTTATCTCCTACTCGGAATACTTTTTTTTGTCCTTTATTTCGTCTCACTTCTCACCGACTGTTATTTTTAGAGGTAACGCGCGCAAGTTCCTATTACATGAAATGCAAAAAGATCAGACAGACACTTCCTTTCCCTCTAGCTTCCGGAGCGCGCGTATAGCCTAATCGAAAAACCGATCGAGTCAATTTTCCGTTACCGTCGGTGGAAGAGCAGGAGCTGCATGGGTGGTCGAGTTTTTTTTGCTCGAGAACCGAGTTATTGCTTTGTTTATCATATCTTTCCTGTGAAGGCACGGAAGCCCTCGTACGTAATGAAGTTTCGCTTTCGTACTGTTTGCGTTTGCTTGCAGTGAGCTGTTGGTCAATAACTACACCTTGCGTTTATTTTATTTATTTACACCGTGGGAAAGGATTATTAATGTTTTTATGTTCAATACGATCTTTCATAAAACTAACGAAAGTTAATAAGTCATTTTTATAAAATCTAAATACCAATAAATAGGATATAACGGAAAATTAGTTCATTCTCAACATGTATTTCATTGAAATGTAATAAAGACAAAATCCAAACATACAGTCGGAGAGACTCCTTCAGAAAATACACAAAGCTAGATATGCACGATAGAGCACGGTACCACTGCTCTTCACTTCCGTAGAGAAAATTCACGCTAATACAACTTGCAAAGCTCTCTCTCTCTCTCTCTCTCTCTCTCTCTCTCTCTCTCTCTCTCTCTCTCTCTCTCTCTCTCTCTCTCTCT
>JAYJLV010115611.1:0-10943 GCA_036873485.1 Torymus texanus | reverse complement strand
ACTCATAATAAATTTAAATATATTTCAAGTTTATGCATATAGAGTTGCCAACCTAAATTTCAATAAAAAAAATTTGCTTTTCAAGTAGAACCTTCTTGAAATCTCACATATAGCTTCAGTACTGCGAGATAACACAGTCTATAAAAATACTTCATACGTTGCACTGTGACCGCCGATGAGTTATTTTTAACGGATTTTTCGTAAATTAAAAGAATTCTTCGTAATTACCATTCGCTTTGAATACAACAAAATGAAGTCAGTGTCGCTCAAAAAAAATGGGGAGGAAAAATTATCCAGCTAACCTCGTCGCGAAGTTTTCTAATTATAACCACCTGGTGTCCCTTTACGACAGCTCATCTGCAGTCGGGCGCCATGTTAATTATTTTTACCGAGCTCGCATAAAGAACTTTGCACGGCTGGGCGGGCGCAAATTGTAAAAGCTAAAAGTTAAAGTCCCCCATGAACGAGAGGCGGTAACATATACGCGCAAAGCCTCCTTTGAACACTCCTCCCCCATATATATACACATACCACGTGCACCATACTGTCAGGAGAGCACCGTACGTATGTATATATACATATATACGCACTGCGTGCAACACAACTCGATCAAAGACAGACGAGGCGAACTTCTCGTCATAATTGTCAGACAAAAGTTGCGCCAAGCTGGAAATTGCGTTTTGAAAATTTAACGCGAGCGAGTAGAGAACTTATAGGCGCTTATATATATAGTGACAAGTCTCGCGAAGTGGCTGCTGAGTGCTGCTGCTGTTATATATATAAGTATAACACGTTGGTGAGTGTGTGTATAAATACATACATACTGTGTATACGTATATAGGGTCAGTACAATTGCAGCTGGCGCCGGAAACAAAAGCGAGTACGCGTCTGTGTATATACACACACACACACACACACACACACATACACACACACACACACACACGTGAACATGAAGGAAGGAAGATAGGAGTGAGAGTCAGGAGAAGCAGCAGCCGTCGAAGGAGGTTATAAGGCGATCCGGATAATCCCGTAATCCGGCACCGGCTGTCTGTCAGATTACGACTTCTCCGCTAGTTCTATATATCTATATACATCCCATCTCCTTCGCCAAGCTTTTGTATCGCATTAGCAGGCCGTGCGCGTAGAGATGCAAATACTGCCGGACGCTGTGTGTATATAGCGCGTGACTCTGCCGCCGCCGCCACCGGAATTGTATTGGAGGAAAAAGCGACTTCCCTCGTCTCGTAGTTGTCGCTCTTTAGCCCCCCCCCCCCTTCGTCTCTTTGCCGTTAGCTCTTCCGGGATTTGTTTATTGGATTCAAGGAAGGCGCGAAGAAGAAAAAGAAGAAGACGCGTAAGCACGAGGAGGCGATAAGACGTGAGATTGGAGAATTGTTTGGTCGAGAGAGCTCTGATAAGATGAGGAAGGATAATGCTTTGAGAAGTTAATGGGTTGAAGATAATCGCGTCATTGCTGTTTTAGTCTTTGCATTAAATTCTTGCAACAAACGAGATATTTCTCTGCTCAAGAAGATATTTTTGCGTTGAATAAGAAAACGCGTAAAGTATATTGGTTAATGAACGTCTTTTAAATTATAATAGATAAATCGGTTATAAGTTTCGTTTTGAACAACTGAAGAATACAAAGAAGCTTAAAATATTATCATTTATGTCACTAAATAACATTAAAGCACGTACAGAACGTATGGTTATTGATAATGACAAAATCTAAGTCATAAAATACTGTAGTTTTTATTGTAGTATTCTAAAGCGTTATGTGGTCAATGAAATTCTTAAAAATGTAGCTATTTTTGTTCACTAATTACGTACACCTTATAATGTAGTGTAAAATAATTTATGAATTTAGCATCGATCAATATTCACGCTTCCAGGTCGTTGATGATACAAACTAATTAAAGACTTTGTACGAAGCGATTATCTGTAATTAGAATGATCTACTGCTTACAGAATTTAATTTTCAATTAACGTCGCTAATCGTTTGATACTGGACAGTCGATGACAAATTGATTGCCAACTAATCATTCATAATTGCACAGATATAGAGCGACCAATTTAAATTAAAAATTTTGAATATCCGCGTTTAATTAATGTTAATGTGAAAATGACTGCTAACAAACAACTGTCGTGATGCAATAGTTCGTTCCGTGTCAATCTTCATAGGTTGTAGAAAAATTAAAAAAAAATTATATAAGGGCGGGACTGATACAGTCAGAACTGACAAATATTTAAGTATTAAATAAATTGTAAAAAGTAGGTTTAATAGTAATGACATTCATGAAATCACTTTTGAATGTCAAATATATTTACAATGTTGGTTTTAAATAAAATATGTTGTTAAAGCATTTAGTGATTTTTGAAAATTGCTTTGTACCTATAATGAAGTATAAGCTAGGGACAATAAGAACAATGACAATTTATGTAATAAACTTGTAAAATTAACTATCTGAATCTTCTATCTCTTTTTTCAACGATTGGCGTAAGGTTTATAGTTTGATCGGACCTTTGAATTGAACTGCATTATTATTGCCTGTACATACATTATTATTAGAATAAATTAATTAGTAATCAATGTACTAGTCAGTTCGGAATTAAAGAAAAACATATTCGACAATATTTGGAAATTTTAATATGAGAGGACATACCGAGAACTAATCTGAATTGTTAGCATTAAATGAATATAATAATTGTATTGCTTTGAGCAAAATTGAACATAAATTTCGTAGAACAGCCTGTTATTTAATCATTAATAGTATCATGGTTGGTAGAGATGATGAGACATTAATAGGAATATAATAGCACTGTCAATATTAGAGAAATAATTACCAATTTCGAATGGAAATAACCCATTTTCCCTCATTTGTAAAACGATTTTTTAATTAATGTCCAGCTATTTTATGGCACTTTCGGTTAATCCGCCATAAAATTGCTAGAAAATGATCGAAAAATCAGTACTAAAATGGAAGAAAAATGAATAATTTTTAGCAATTTAAAAGAGATACGTACATCGGGCTCGAACTATTGAGTACAAAAGTCCAGCCGAAAATATTGTCTGGCGTTATACTAATACTCAAAAAGGGGATGCAACAATAAATATCTAATAAAGAATGATTCAGCAAATACCGAGGGGAGAACTGGTTATAGACTATTATAGCAAGATTTCTGTAGAATATTATGTTTTAGATGCGCTTCGAAATTTGGTAAACACATAAGTAAAAAGTCATAGATACTAAAACTTTAAACTGGATTTTTGGCAAACTTTTTCCCTCTAGGATTTCTGTAGAAATAGTTAACGAAATAACTTAAAATTTTAGGCGAATCGTTTTATTTCTTCACTTATGGTATTCTTGAGATTAAGTCTTTCAATTTATAAATTAGAGTTCTACGAAAAATCATATCTATAGAGAAACCAGGATATTAATATTAACCTTATCTGTGAATATTACAGTTTATAAACTAACTTATAAACATGAAAAATTTCAAATTAAAACACTTTGATTAAAATTTATAATTAGTAGAAATATTTGTGGTTTATTTTTCTGCTTTCCAACTCGTCAGATAAACATTCTTTTGAGTTCGTTAACTCTTTGAGAGTGTTGGTTCATTTTGGTGATTGAGAAGCTAAAGCGAGTAATTATTGGCATTATATATAGTAAGTTCAAGGGGGGAGATTGAACAGCTCTTTAATGACGATTCACTTATAAACTCTCCTAATTGTGTTAAAAGCTGTTTTGTGTTGAAACTAAACACAAATATATCAAATAACTGTATTATCATTTGTAATACGTGTAAAAATAGTACTCTGACATAAATGTTCTAGAAATAATGATATTACAAACTGACGCTGTATAATATTATATTTACCTATTCAGTACCATCCTTGTAGTATTTATGCACCAATATACATTCACTTAACAAGCAAGAATAATATTATCTTTTACAGTGATCAACTGCAGAGAAACGAAATAACATCGCCATCAATGTAACGCCAATACGACAGTTCGGTGGTCAGACTATTTTCTATATACGCTGCTCGTCGCCTCGCCTTCCTATACCACGACTACTGCGCGAGCCAATCTAATCCGACCCCGCCTCGGGCGCTCTCTCCTCCGATATGGCTTCCTCTCTCGATGTAGCGACAAACAAGAAATGGCTCGGTAAGGTCCTCCGCAACGAGCACGGGGTAAAGTCGGAGGGAGATTCGAGGTTAGCCCCGTGGAATTCGGTTATGTGTCGGGATGGTCGTTCTGCTATTCGTTCCTCTCCGTGAGTACTATAGTTGTTAGCAAGAACGCCGCGCGCGGTGCTGACCGAAAAAAAGATATCTCGCGTCGACACGTCGCGGAATTATTCATGCAATTATTTTGACACTGTGAGCGGCACTGGCATGCTACTTGGGAGGTTGGAAAAACTTGTTGCGGTGCTTTAATTATGATCTGTTCTATGTTTAACTTGCGATTTTTTTTGTGAATAGGTGGAGGGTAGTTTTCCTTCATTAATACATGTAGTTGTCGCTACAGTGTAATTCATGACTAGTCATCATTGTTTCTAGGTTACATTATTGAATAAGGTAAAGTACCCAATATCTGGATTGAATTTGTGTAGAATCATAAACAAACGGCTTTTACAAAACTAATATTTCTTCAAACTTTTCAATCGAGTTATTGATTTACAATATTGATTTATTTATATACCTTATCGGTTTTAGATGGCGTTTAGAATACAGTACTATGTAATAGAAGAAGTACGATTAAAAGGAATGCTCAGGTATACTGTGCAGCTCGTATCGTTTCTGTAGAAACTTTATAGTTTTATGATCTAGTGAAATATATACTTTGACTATTACGGGTAGGTATGAAACCGAAACTGCCACAGTTGTTGACACATTAACCAGGGTACTGATTGAGATTATATGACGAGTGAGTAGTTATACGCTTCTCGAGCCCGGCGCAGGTATACCGAAAATCCATTGGGGACGGGGTACCTGAGAAAGAGGTATTGCCCTTGATTTACTTGCTGGATTTTTCACTAATTTTATCTTTCTTTGAAAAAGTAGTTTATTTGTTTGATAGTTTTGGATTATCTTCATTGCACTTGTTTCATCCCACGTCGGTAAAGTAGGCGGATTGGATAGTCTGTTGAATTGATGTATTTTTGAATTTTACTTTTTAATATGCTTCACTTCATTCTGTCTGTTGTTAAGTGATCCGTAGATAAACTTGTTCTGTATTCAGTGTTGTTATATATGCAGTTGACACATTCTGTTTTATTATTTTTACATTCACATACATTATGATTGTCAGAGCACTTAATACATACTGATTTATTTCTGCACTTAAATCCAGTATGTCCGAATCTTCCGCAGTTGAAACAAGGAGATATATTTATTAGGTCATATACTCTACATCATTGATGACCTACGAAGTTTTATTTCTTTTGTTGATATACATACGAACAACTTTTCCACTGTTCTCAAATTGTTTAAAGTTCCTATTGTTGATGTCTTGTTCAAGTTGCTCTTTATCTATACTTGTTGTGTTTTCAATTCCAATAATTTTTATTTTAGGATTGCTTTGTTGTTGAATTTTTATGTTACAATTTTTTAGTTTTTCTGATAGCTCTGACTCTATTGTGTTTACACTTTCAGTATTCATGCAACTAATTTCAATTTTATTTTCATTTTTTGAGCGAATGAACTTTGAATAGTTTTGTCTGAGACAAGGTAATTTGTTATTAATTTCATGGTGTTTTTTTGTTTGGAATCTTAGTTTTTTATCACTATTTTGGGTATTCTTTAAAGTTTTGGTTTTAGTTCATTTGTTATCTCAGCATATGTTTTCTTACTTATTTCTTTTTCTGTGTGTTTGTTTATGTAATATTTTATTTTTTCTTCTTGTAGTTGAAAGTGTGATCTCTGCGATTATTATATCCATATCATTTTCTTCATTTCTTACAGTATTGTTTAATTTTTCTACTGTTTTATTATGTAAATCTTGGAGTAAATCTTCTCTTATTTCTTCTGATTGTTTTAATTTGATTTGCGTTACAACACTTCTTGCCACATCATTGAACATATGGACTTCTGGAGATTTTGAGTTTATATCACGCAAGATATGATCTGGACAGATTATAAGATGTTCACTAACATGTTTTATGTTACTTCAATCTTCAAGATCACTTTTGTAGAAGATATCATAAAACTATAAAGTTTATACAGAAATGATACGATCTGACAATACTTAAATTTAAATAACTTTTGAAAAGAAGAAACAGAATTCTTCATATTTGTTATAATAATGAAGAAAAAAAGAAATAATTGCTGGAGATAATGAGATTGTAATAAATATACTTGTCCTATCTCTAATTAGTTGGGGGAAAGGTCTGTAAAACTCCGGGTGGCGTCACGGACGGCGGAGAGGGGAAGTGGTTTGAGGAAAGGTTTGGTCAGCTCCGAGCTGAGGTAGAGGGGAGAGGGTTGGGACTTACCGTATTGGGTCGGCCATGTAGATATGTATAAGGGGGCGTGTGAGGAGAGTGGATGGTAAAAAGTGTTACGAAATAGTGTACATTAGTTGGCAAAAATTTGTTCGTAAACATTTTTTTTTAATTTTTAACAAATGTTACAAGTATTTAAATGTTTTTAATAATTTATAAAAAAACTATAAAAAACGGTTGATGGATAATAGGATAATATTTAAATTTATTTAAATATGTGATACAAGATTTGTTAACGCGTACAGGCATTAAACGTATTTAAGGCAATATTGGCTTGTAATTGAATAGCGTGTAAACTGTTATTCTAATTTTAAATAATGTATTTATTTTATTATCAATAAAAATTTTCTTAAACTATTGTAAAAATGTTATAATTTGTTGTGATAAATTAATTTCTGACATTTGAATTTAACAAAAGAAATCAATAAATTATTTGTCGAAATTGTGTGACAACGAATGGCAGCTGTTTTTTTTAAATTATGGAAAACATTTACATACTTGTAACATTTGTTAAAATTTATAAAACAATTTTTCACCATACCCTGCCCGAAAGTACCAATTTCCCTCCCGGCACTGAATCGGAAAAGTGATATTTTCGGCCCGGGTATGGTGAAAAATAGTATACGCACCACGGGAGGAAATTTGGAAACCCTACAGCTCGTGTTTACCACCCTCGCCTTCGGCTCGGGTGGCAATTTACACGAGCTGTGGACTTTCCAAGTTTTTTCTTCCCTAGATGCGTAATATACTATTTCATAATTCTTTTTACCATCCACTCTCTTCATACGGCCCTCATCCCTTCCAACATATATGTTTACAAATTTTTATTAAATTTTTTCAAAAAAAAATTGCAACTTTTCATAATTTTTTTCACCACTCATCCCTTCACCCACATACTCATTTCTCCCCTCATCTACTGGAACGTCACAATACGATAAGCCCCAACACCCTCCCCTCCATTCTACCTCGACCTACTCCACTCTTCCCAACTACTTAGAGGCAAGACAAGAATATTTTTTACTACAAGATAAGTGAATTAAAAAATCGATTCTCATAAATTTAGAACCTTCTTTGGTATAATAAACATAAAGAATTCTGTTTTTTTTTTTTGCAAAATTTATTTAAATGTAAATATTCTCTCATGCATAGACAGAATTTCAAACTGCTTCTTACAGTAATAACTTATATTATAAACTAATTTATTCGCGCAGGAAAAATGCAAATGTAGTTATTCTTTGAAGAAATAAATAAAATCTAATGCCGGTAATGTAGGAACTAAGTTAGTATCTGACGTCCACTTACAACTTTACGACCCATATTCATTTCGAGACTTTCTTAGTATGAATCTCTTTTTCTCCTATTATTTCTTTCCTCAAGAAACCGCTTGCAGTAATATAGTACCTTAATAGGTTTTGCTCTATGTTCTACAGGTACTTGACCCTTTAGCAAAAATTTGCCTTAATGCAAACTTTTTCAAAACTAGCGTTAATTGGTACGCGTCTCTTAAAGGTAACCAAAGTCATCCGCAACAGATTTTCTAACAGCTCTATTACAAAATTGTGACCATAAGCCTAATAAACCGGTGCTAATGTTATAGAAATATTTATTAGGATTACAAGATGGTAGTGTAGGTATAGACAGGCTACTTTCCGTCAGCGCAGGTATGCAGAAAACAACAGTACTTCTGTATATATACCTGTAGAGAAAGTCGAGATGCCTAATGCATGACACGTTTACCATTCGGATAGATGATCATCACAGCGCTGATTTAAAGATCCTACTTTCGTTATCAATTTTAATTGACGTCTAGATCAGAGTTCTACGTAATAGAAGACGTAAGTACGATTAAACATAATACCCAGGTATACTGCGTAAATCTTATAGTTTACTGCTACAGTTGCCAATTCTACCTGACACCTTGACCAGGGTAACAGAACTTCGAGGCGTAATGTTCAAGTTTTCCGAAAATCCAGAACTAGAGTCAATTCCATAGAAACACTGATTGGGATTATATGACAAGTGAGTAGGTACACGCCTCTTGAACCCGACGAAAGTATACCGAAAATCCATTAGCAACGAAGGACCTGAGAAAAAGGACGCACCCAATGCTTATAATGCCGCACTGGAGTAATTCGAGTTCCTGTAAGGTAAAATATCCAATTGCAGGACAAACTTAAAATCTGACCGTAATAACTTAAAGTAATCAACTAAATATAATAAAATTCAGTGACATTTAATGGAGTTGCCGTAACTTTGTACAACCATTTCTCAGAATAATATGAAGATTGAGTAAGTAAATTTTACTCCTATAATGAGTGCAGGTATACTAGAAAACAATACTACTATAAGTAGCACCGAAATATTCTCATTAGCACTGTAGCCAACCAAACTCTTGTTCAGTGTACTAGGGGCCAATGGTTAGTGTAATTATGAAAAAGAACCTTTCTTTAATTTTAGGGGAGGTTCGAGAGTGATTTTAGACCTGCCACCATCCCTTTCCTAATTGCATTTACGATGGCTTTGTGTCTCAGGTAACTACTTTTCGATACACCATTTATCACGTTCATTTCACATCAAGCCGACACTCTTTGCAGTATATAGTTTCCTTATAACTCTCCACGTTTCTCTGAATGAGTAAATAAATTTTTAGAGATTGAACAGGTTTAGATTCAGTTTTATCTAAGTTCAAGGATTCCTTCATCTTTTAAATGTTTTTCCCCGTTTTCTTCTGTTTGCAGTTAATATATTAATATATTATTGTTCTATTGAAAGTAAAAGAAAGTTTTTTCAATTTGATAAAAATACAAATTTTAAATAAAATAATACTCAAGTTAATGGATTATTCGATCTTAACACAATGAAACAAATAATTAAATTTAAGAAACTTCAGTTTTAATGCATTGATAACTTTTCTTCTTTGTGTATAGCAATATATCTTAAACTTATTTAAGAACCAACAATATACTTAAGTAATATTACTTTTTACTTTTCGAAGAGATAGAATTTCATGAATTGATATACAAAATAAACTTTAAAAACTATATGGCTGGTTATCACTAAATAACAAAGAAGTTTATATAATTGAATACAAAAAATTGAACTAAAAAATAAGAAGACATCATAATTGTACATGTATTAGAGATGATTTGCATAAACTCACCTTGCTATGTGTTTTGAGTAAATAGTAACGTAAAGTGAGGTAAAGCTGGGACTAATGCTCAATAATCAAATCTAATCTATTCCATTTTAGAACTAGTACGTTTTATTCTAAGGGGCACTTCTTAACGGGCACTTTTTGCTACAAAATAATAAATATTAACACTTTTGGCTATACTACTCTTACTATAAACTAATTATAAATAATTGCGGTATAATAATAACATAGTACCAATAATAATGTCACTGTTAAGCGAAAGAACAATGTTAGCAACGCTGATATTAAGATAAACGCGTGCTTGGCAATAGCGCGAACATAAATAATAAGTCAACAGCAGGTTCTCGTTGGTCGCGAAAAATTTCGCGCAACTTATTTCAATTTGCGCTACTTGGCTGCACACCTGTCGCCACGTGCCGCGCAACACTTGTATTATTCCTTTATCGTTTTTAATTTGTTACGTTCGCAGGCGCGGCAACAAAGTCTTCGCTTATAATCGTATTTTTAGCAGCTCGTTCTTTTTTTCTTTGTAATGCAACACTGGAAATTTAATAAGTACGCCAAATGAAGGGGAAAAGTTTCATGGTTTCATTTAGAATTTCTGAACGTAAAATGTTACCGCGACTAGGCACAAATAAGATATGAGGAATTTGTACTCTTATTGGTTACGAAAAGTTTAACGATAAGTTTTTTTAGATGGTTTTTCCTATAACAAATCAAGGCATCAATTGAAATCTTTCATAGACGTTGATAAAAATATTTATTTGAATATTTATTTGTTACTAAAATATCTTTTTGACTCAATATGAAATTATACCAAAAATCTTGCATCTCTTACATAATGTTTTACAAATACCGATTCATGGATATCTATGTTAAATTTATCTCTATCAATTTTTTAATTTCGTAAAAATTGAATGAAGCCGCAAAAACAAGACAAAATAAAATGAGAACCTAGTCAAATACCGTCTTATATGCAACATAAAATTGAATTTTGAGGTTGATTCAATCGTTTATTATTAATCTGGAAATAATATACAGAAAACAATCAAATAAACAATCAATATTTTATACTTGACGTTTAAAATGGGAGAATTATTGATAAAAGTCAATATGTAACAATAATACAATGTACCAATAGTACATTAAAATACGGGTGCCTTAAGTGGTCCATTATTGCACGGCGTAAGATTAGTGTCCGAGCGTAGCGAGGGTGATAACGCCGTGCAATAATAGGTTACTTAAGACACGAGTATCGTATACTATTTTATAG
>JAYJLV010115600.1:0-10943 GCA_036873485.1 Torymus texanus | reverse complement strand
TTTCTAAATAAACGCTTCAATGTTAATTTATAAAATAATAAAAGTCGGCTGATTTTAGGTATCACATGGCCTTAATACACTCGTATAGAGCATCCTGTTAAATTTTATTTTTGGTCAATATTTATTTTTCCCAGCTGCTGGAAGTATTATATCCATTAAATGAAAACTTCAGTTCTATTTTGAGCTCAATAATTTCTTCCTCATCAAGCAAAAGTGCAGTCATCATTTTCACTATAATAATTTAAAATCTTCAATAAGTCTATATCTGTGTAATCAATCTTTTTGATGTACAATTATAGAATAATTGCATATAATCGCTCTCATTTTGCATTCAAGCAGATTTTCTCAGAACGCCAACCAATGAAGTAATAAAGAAACAAAAGCACAGCAATACTTACCCGCGATCTTTTCACAACAAAAAGCCCCTTTTGAAAACCAAACTTTGCTTTCGAGCTTGGGTTGAAATTTTTAAGAATCACTTTCATAAATATAGCAAACTCTTATATTTTTCATCGTTGAAAACTCGAGTATACATTAATTAACAGTTTAAACCAGAAAAATCCACACACTATACCACATCGAAATCAAAGTATACCTTCCAGCCGCATTTGAACAAAAACAACAAACATCATCAGCCGCATCGTCTCTCCCTCCATACCATACTCTAAGAAAGAACGCGAAGAAGACGTGGCGAAACAAGAAACGCGCGCACGCGCGCAATAAGCGAGCGAAGCGACAAAGCAGAAGCGCAGCACGTTCACAAGACTGTGAAGATGGCGCGCAAAAACGACGACTTAAAAATCAGAAACAAAATCGAAGTCAACGTGCACTCACAGAGAGAATATATATATATATATATATATATATATATATGTATATACGCTTAACGAGACTCGAAGCTCTCTCTCTCTTTCTCTCCCTCCATTCGCGACTGGATTCGAGAGCAAAAACGCTTATATATATCGAACGACGACGACGACGATGGCGGCAGGAATACACGGCGAATTCATCTCCATTATCACGTGCGCGGGATCGCGCAAAACTCTGCGTGTATATATACACACACACACACACACACACACACACACACACACACACACACACACACACACACACACACACACACACACACTACTTGCCCGGCGGCGATCATTTTTTGTGCTTTCCCCTTGCAACGAACGAGTACATACATACATACAGCAAAGGTAGGTAGTACGCGCGGGACCCTTTTAAAAATCTTCTCGTCCTGTCTCTCGGCTTTTTGCTTCGTATATACTGCGGACAGCGTATAGAACGAGAATGAGAGAGAGAGAGAGAGAGAGAGAGAGAGAGAGAGAGAGAGAGAGGAGAACTCACGTGAATAATAAGCGCTCTTTATCTAATTAACGAGCTTCTGCACACGAGGCGAGTAAAAAGCGCAAGAGAGGGAGAGAGAGAGATTAAATTAGAGGCGCGCTCGCGCGCGTATTGCGAATGGTATGGAAGAGGGGGTGGGGAGGAAAGGGGGGCCTACAGTATAGTATCATTGGATATTACGGATATTCTGCATTTTGTCACGTCGTTTTGCTCCTTTGTGCTCTCGTTGCGATAATGCGCATTGGCGGCGTTATATATAGGAACAAAGAGAGGATGCTGAACTCTCTTTCTCTCTCTTTCTCTCTTCTCGTTCTCTAAAAACAGTATATATATACACGTAGGACCTCGAAATGCGAGATAGCATTCCTGTGAATTCGCATTGTATATACGTATATATTCTATACATATATATATTATCTTCTCTTTGCGTCGTCTATGTTATGGCGATTGAATTTATTCGTTAACCCTATATAATATACGCGTATACGTGGGGATAACAATTAAAGAATTGCATATGTACGTAGCGTATTGTTTAAACGCGCATGTATTGAATGCGATGAGGAAGAAGAAGGAAATGAGCTATGATAGTGAGACAGCATCAGAAGTGCATATATATATATAGCGATTGCGCCATCATCGTGAACGCGCAGCAGCAGTAGTTTATCCATTATTATGTCAGGAGGCAACGAGACGATTGAAGGAAACGTGGCAGCAACATTGTGCTCTACTTGCTTTATTATACGTCGGCCATATTATTATATAATAAGCGTGCGCGTATGCGCAATTTTTTAATGGAAAACTTAAAAACTCAATGGCCTCTTGTAATCGCTCTGGCTGAAACACAGGAGAAGGAGGGGATTATGCAGCCGGGACAAATTGAAACATTGTGCGTATATATACGTTGGCGTATAACGAAATTATAAAGCCATTTTTGCTGGGTAATTTATTTTATTTCCGATAAATTTCCAAGGGCCGTTATATATGAGAACGATCGTAAATTAATGGATATACAGGGGGTAAAGCGGCTCTGAAAATGTTTAATTAATCTCGTTCGGAAGCTTGTCCTGTATAGGTTATTTATTACTTATAAATATATTTGCTTTTTATGCCTCGTATACCTCTCACGATTCATTATATATATAATATTTTCACAGACGTAAATGTATAATCGAAAAAACAGACTATATTATAGTTGTGATTCTCGTTTCTTTCTACACATATATATATATATATATATATATATATATATAGCTAGCTATATATATGACTTGTGAACATCGTTGAAATATTTTCTTTAAAAATTTTATAAAATTCTCGTAAAAACTGCGCAGCTCTTGCTATATATATGCGCGCATTACTCGTAGAACTAAGCGCGCGTGCGACCGCGCGAAAACTTTTTACTACACCAGTCATTTCATTGTGAAACGAAAGTGTTACGCGCGCGTTAAAGCAAACATTTCGCAACTTCTCCTTATTCCCTCTCTCTCTCTCTCTCTCTCTCTCTCTCTCTCTCTCTCTCTCTCTCTCTCTCTCTCTCTCTCTCTCTCTCTCTTTCAAAAAAAGTCGTTGCTATTTCATACAATTCTCTGAAATATTAAATCTCTTCATTCGACGCGTCGCCTAAGTCCGACTTGTAATCAGTTTCCGATATAAAACGACTCTCCTCCACTGGCTTTTCAACTTCCACGACTCTACTCACTGCTAATCCGAACGCGAACCTTAAGCCCCGATCAGCAAGAGTTTCTCGTTGAATCTCTGCTGTGTTGCACGTATACACATACACATGCGTGTAGTTACATACACGTCTGACAAGTTCCTCGCTCTCGCGCGTACACATTATAACGTCCATTTGTCCTCGGGAGGCGCGTAAAGTCGGCTGCTGCTGCTGTATCCTCTCTGTCTCTCTCTCTCTCTATATCTCGAACCAGTCTCCTTCGCTTATATAGGGAAGGGGACGAGAAGAAAGATGCACTCACCGACGACTGAAGGGACGGGTGAGGGGGGGTGCACGTACTACCTGCGTGGAGAGGGAGACCGAGAGAGAGAGACGAACCCGCCGGACCAGGTGTATAAAAGTATACTTGAGTGCGCGTGCGCGGCAGGTACAGTCCGTACAAGGAGGAATCTTCGATACGAGATTGGATAATTAGATTTCGGGAAAAATATGGTCTATAGACCGTGTCTATATATATATATATATATATATATATGTGTGTGAAAGGTTAAATTTTGTTTTTTTTTATTTTATTTTCATAAAGCATACCGACGATTAGTTGGTTATATTGTACTGTTATTTTTACGTATATATGTGTGTGTGTGTGTATATATATATACACACGCATGATAATTGAAAGTTTGAATTTTCACTTTAAATGCACGCGTGCGTTTATACCTTTGACGTATCAATTTCCGGCAACGCGCGGATAATATTATATCGGTTGACGGGTTGATGTTTGAAAAATATCCACCATTCACCGCATATACGTACTCTTTCGATGCTATACTGCTAGCATTTTTGGAACATTTTTTCAGCCACGGAGATACGTATATAGCTTTTATTTTTGATCGTTTTAATTTTATTTTCTACACGAGATCCGTGTAGAGAGAGAGAGAGAGATTGAACACGTGCTGCTGTTGCCGCCACCAGCGCCGTCACCGCGAAAGCGTATTCGAGCTTATTGGTTTTTATTTTCATCGAACGCCGCGGTTAATAAAAAGCAAAACAAAAGAAAACCGGGTAAAAATAAAAACAAGGTGGAAAATTGATCAGCTTTTTGCGTCTAAACTGTTGTAAATTAGCTCGATTGTTTTATCTATATGAATAAGCTGCCTCTCTGTTAATTATAATCTAGTTGAAAACTCTTCATCATTTTCTGTTGACTATTATTGGCAAGCGATGTTTGTTAGCTACATATTAACTAATTTTTTTAGTCAATTAAGATTATATATATATATATATATATATATATATATATATATAAAATCAAATAAAACATAATGATGTTCTTATTGGAACTTTTACCTAATTTTTAACTAAAAACGAACTATAACCTTAAAATATCTAACTGATTTCCGCTGTAATATATATGCGTAGTACCTCTGCCAGTAACAAAATCTTTCTTATACACACAGGTGTACTGACCAGTAAATCCACACGTATACATATACAAAAAGCAAGTAACTTTTGTGATGGATTGTATCGAGACAACATCGCCTTAGGTGCGTGTATAGGTAGCACGGGTAAGAGTCTCGGGACTTGGCCATGGGAAACGTTTTTTTCCCTCTCCCTCGACTCCTCCACTTTCGTCTTCGTTTCTTTTCCCTCGTCGCTGTGCTCCTCCTTAACACACACACACACATACACAAACACACGCACAAGTACGCATACATATATAAGAGCATTGGCGTCCCTTCCCTCTTCTTCTTCTTCTTTCTCCAGTGTATATATATGTATATTCCTTCTCTCTGCTTTCTGACGTGCGTCGGCGCAGTTAATTTTCGCGTCGAACTTTTTCAATGTCGGACAGAAACCGACCGAAAGAGTGCCGAAACATTGAGTGTGTGTGTGTGTGTGTGTGTGTGTGTGTATATACTATATACACATACACACACGTAACCATATAATACGTTACACGACTGAGGGGGAGGCGGTGCTACGTCTACATAATACACACGAATTCGCGCCCGAGAAGCCGGGCGTAACGAGGAGATGATTTAAGTGGCGCGGAGAGAAACAGCCGCGCTCGATATCCCAATTAGCGTGCGCGCATGTCACCGCACAGTCCTCTCCTCGTTTTCACGTTCTCTATATTGTATATATACATACACACACACCCATACTCTTCCTTCTCTACATTTATAAGTGCGGGTTACTGCTTGATATATATCTACATTTCAATTTAGCGCAGCTGATTGACAGTATATATCGTTTTGATTTCTCCCTCGTATTTCGAGAGTATATGATTGATGTATGTCTGCGACGTTGCTGCTTCAAAGTGCATACACGTGTGTATGCTTCCCCACAGTTTATATACATATATTACACCGCGAAATTTCACAGCCGCGTATATATAGAGTAGCGCGCTATAAGGGACGAATGAATTTACTCTTGCGTACACGCGTATATGTATCGAACGTTTCAGTATATACCCAATCCTTTATGGTTACATTCGAGTATACCGTTTGACCATGTAAACCTATATACCTAAATATATAGATTTTGCCACATTACATCGCGAGAGGCGAAAGTCTATACTGATACGCGGGAATGCGACAAGAGATCCACGTAACATACGAACATATACTATAGATTTTTGTTATTTAATTTTGTACGCATATATATACCTTTAGCTTAAATTATACGTTTTTCGCCCGCGTAAGAAAGGGCATACACATATACATATGACGCTTGGACATTCGTCATGTCCATGTTCCTCGTTGCACAATCAAGCACATACACACACACACACACACACACATGAGAGCATGATGATAATGCTCGTATAATCGTGACTGAGTGCTCTTCTTAGGAATTCATAGCGACCGATGAGGAGAGATAGTCCGTGTGTGTGTAATGACACGACTGGCCATTTACGTAACTTTAATGGATAGCCAGTAGCGCGGCGTCGCTTATTCAAGATACGTCGTCGTCGTACACACCCGTCTGAAAGGGAGAGACATGTGCGCGTAGTACTACCTTGTGACGTCATCGTTTCCTCTCTCTCTCTCTTTTCCCCTACCCCGAAACCTGACAATTCCCAGCTCGTTAAGCGTGCGTGCACGCGCATAATTTCACGATATATATACACATACACACACACACGTGAGCGGCGCTTAAACTCTCGTAAAACAACCTGACCCATCCATCGAATATATAATATATATCCCATTAGTTCGTCATGCATTCCTAAACTGCACCACCGACTCTCTTTCTAGATATATATACATCCTATGGAAAAAATGCCCCCTATCGAAAACCGATTTCTTATCTCCCTTAGAGATTTTCCGACTGCGTGCACTTATATTATGTGTGTGTGTGTGTGTGTGTGTGTGTATATACACACACACACACCCACACACACACCCACACACACACACGTATACACCACACACGAGCATTTGCGCATGTATATACCCCACACGGCGAGGGTCGTCATATAATTCAGGTGAGCACGCTCGTGAGCCTAGCGGTGATTCACCCCGTGAAAAGTCACAGAAACACGAAGGGAAGTTGACGGAGAGAGAGAGAGAGAGAGAGAGAGAGAGAGAGAGAGAGAAAACTCCGCGTGTAGGAGACAAAACGTAGACGAGGGGAAAAAGGCAAACGGAAATTCAGCTCTCGGTTTCTCTTGCTGCCGGGCCACTTTGAGACGCAGTATAGTAACGCATTCCAACAGGTGTTAAATGCGCTTTAGCCGCGCTGTGGTGTGGCATCCAGAACACGCTTTATGTTGTATATATAGGTATATATGTGCTGTATATATATAAATACGTGCGCACGTCTATATCCTTGCAAAGGAAGGATTGCTGAGGAAGAGGGGATAGAGGAGGAAAAGGGATGTACTCTCGGAGAGGATCTTCGGATTTTAATTATAAACGTGAGTTGGCTTTCGAGTGCACGTTATGAGAGTCTCGTGTGTGTATGTGTGTGTGTATATATATATAGTGTTTTATTACGTATATAAAAGACGAGGATCAACGCTCGCGGCGGTCTATTATGTGTTTTTGTACCGTTTCTTTTTTTTCTTGCATCTTCCTTAATTTTCGACAAACGTATTTGGAATTTCCAAATCGAAGCTGCAGTTATAAGATGACGGAGCGTGTTCTATATGTCGCGTATAGCTTTGATTTGAGGGCCGATCTAAATACTGTTGGATGTTACAAGCCATAACTACACGGGTTTATTAAAAAGCTATAGAGCCTACGATTACGAAGAGAAAGAGAGAACAAAAAGGACGACTTTTGTCCCGTCATTTGATTTAATAAAAAAATGTACGCCGCTCGCGTGCCGAGAGATCACGCTGACTGTTATATTTTCCAAAAACGCGTCTACAAAAAAAAAAAAAAAAAAAAAAGAGAATGAAAAAGAAAACGACGAAAAAGCGCTCTATTTTTTATGAAGTCAACGTACCGCTTATATACAATACACGAACAAACTTCACGATCGATTGCGCCGTGCGAATAATATGTATATATGTAGCAGGGCGATTAAACTGCTCGTTGATCCGAGCGCGCGCGTCACTTGGGCATATACAGGAGTAAAACATATTCATGGGCTCCCTAAAAAAAAAAAAACTCAGGCAATATAAACCGTCTCCTCTCTTTCTGCAATATTTTCACGTATACATATAACACGAATTTCAACAACAACAACAACAACAACAACAACAACAACATACGCAGTCTAGTATATATATATATGTGTGTGTGTGTAACGACAGTAACAAACTCAGCGAAATCGTGTCGCGACCCGATTCCCTTATAACCCGTTGTTGCTCTCCTCTCTCACTATACACACACAGACACACATACTATTACACGTGTGTGTGTGTGTGTGTGTGTGTGTGTGTGTGTGTGTGTGTGTGTGTGTGTGTGTACGCGCGCGTGCTGTTATCGTTCCTACACAGGTTCTATATATGTATATATATATAGAAGTGCTGAGAATTACATTCCCGTTGGTATAGAGTTGTCTCTCCTTCTTCCCGATGCGCAGCAGTAGCAAACAGACATGACGTTACGCGTTGCAACAACATCTATATCTTATATATATTTTCGAAAGAGCTATCAGCTGTATATATACACGACGTATAGTAAGTACGTATGCGCGTATATATATGTATACCGCTACGTTTGCGCGTTGAGGCTGATGCTGATGTTTATTCGTCGCGTGTTTCTCCTCCGCGTTCGGTTTGCTTCAGCCATGCGACTCTGCGAGATAGAGTACGAGTGAGTTTTGGGGGACGATTGCGTACAGTACGTATGTGGTTACAGCGACGATGCCCGGTGATGTACTACAGGAAAGTTCACCGCGCATGTGATTAATTTCCCATCGCTGTCGTTGCGTGCGCGTTCAGTGAGAGATCCGTTAAGTCAATTTGTAGTTCAAGCTATGCTGTAATATTCCTACTAGACGTGAAGTCATGTATAGCATGAGTGTATTGGAAAAGGTCATGTGGAACCATTATAATATATTTGCCTTGCGCGATTAGATACGACGCAGCTAGCAGTTATAAGTATGAACATATGACCTTGAAAAGAGGACATTGAAAAGAGCGAGTACGTGGGATAAAAATCTGTGTTATCGGATGCCGATTAGTTGTAGATAATTAGCGACGGCGATACTGACATACAAAGCGCACTTTCGACGATTTATATTTACGAGCGCCGATGAGTTTAAGTTGTCTCTGTAGTGTGGGGCGAGTAATTGCGAATAAGGAATCCCAATTGTAGGGATTATTCGTAGGATTATTGCTATAGAAGCGTTTGAGAATATTGGAAGTAGATAAATAGCTTGATTTTATTTTACTTTGATTGTTACGAAAGGAATGCAAATATAGATTATTTTTCTCTTCTAGACAGAAAAAAATATCATTGCAATTAACGAATTATGATTTTAAATACTACACGCGAGTACTGTTTGTGATGAACGCAAATTCAATTATTATTAAGGAATAATTTACAGTATTAAATTCTCTTGCTATTAATACAAATAATAGTTAAGGAATATGATTTCGTCCTTCCATTTCGCAGGCCAAAGAATGTGTCTTAATAGTTAAGGAACCATGACTTTAATATAAGAAACAATGTTAAACGAGTGGTTTCTTAACTGTTAATGAATTTATTTTTCTGTGTGTACTTAGGTGCAGAGCATTTTTAGGAAAATATCCAGTACTGTGTTTCCGAAATTCTAGCGTGGATATTGAGCGTATTTTTAGGAAACTGTCTAAAATGTGAATAATTCAAGTAATGGAAAGTCACTTACTTGAACGACGAACTTTACTTTACTCAAATTTAAATGGTCACTACATTGGTCACTATTTTAATACAACAAAGCTTTCATTTAATTACTGATAATTACATCGAACGCTGTCTCGCTTCTTGTGGAATCAATTACTTTTCTTACACACAGAAAAAGAAACCTTTATATTAAAGGAATGTCATTAACTATTAACGAATCAACATTTGGATATAGACAAACGAATATTTCTTGATATTTAAAGAAATTCATTAACAGTTAAGAAACCACTTGTTTAACATTGTTTCTTATGTTAAAGTCATATATAGTTCTGCAAAATGGAAGAACAAAATCATATTCCTTAACTATTGAGACATATGAGTTTAACCATAAGAAAACGGATTTTTTGTATTAATAGAAGGAGAATTTAATACTGTAAAATATTTCTTAATAATAATTGAATTCATGTTCATCACAAACACTACTCGCGCGTAGTATTTAATAGTATAATTCGTTAATTGTAACGATATTTTTTTCTCTGTGTAGTAGAATATTTAGCTCACGGAACGAAAATACAAGCTTATTTTCTAAGTATACCGCCGCTGGGATCAAGAGACCGAGACATGGAAATATAATTTTACGAACGAAGAAGGCGAAGGAAACTTAAAAAGTCCACAAAGTCAACCGAATGTCACTTGATTATATATGTACACGAATCAAGGCAATATAATTTAGCATCGCGCTTATTATCAGTACAAACACATTTCAGCTATGTAATTCTGCAACGCTTATTAACAACGCGGCGGCGACTTGGTTTTAAGGTTCTCAGCTATAAAAAACTTTTCTCAATACAACGTGCTTTAAAATAACTACGAGACGAGAGAGAAAAGTAGGAGACCAGCGCCAAGAGAGTATAAAAAAAATATATATATATATACACACATAATGACAACAATAATAAGACCGTAAAAATCGCAAGAATAATGATCCCCTATTATCTTCGTTGAGTGAAGGAGAAGAAGCCGCCGCTGTTGTCGTATTATATAGCTTTACGAGGCAAAAGTAAAAATATCATCCACTTGCAAACTAATTTATTGTCATTCGAAGTGCGCCTGTATATTTTCCTACCATTCTCGCTTGCTCTTTCCCTGTGGGATTTTACTACGCGCTTTCATCAGAGGTCCGTGAGGAGAAATTAAAAGGTAAAATGCCGGTGAGTGAGTGAGAGAGACAGAGAACGCGACGCGGTTTAGTGTACTTTAGCAAGCGCTGTATTTGTTGCCTCGCTTGCTCGCAGAAGAGCGTAAGAGTCAGCCGCCGCCACCACCGGCGCGGTGTAATAGGTACGATTATATCCTATAAAGCGGGTTTATGATGTGATTCATGCAAAAACCCGTGTATCCTGTTCGCGTCTGCATGTATATTATATTCACACACATACATGTGTCTGTATGTGTGTGTAGGGATATAAGGTATCGATAGGCCATACCCTGGTAGAATTGTGTCTATCGAAAATAGACAAGAAAATAGTAAGTAGCTACTAAAAGTAGCTAATATCTCGGTAGTGATGAAACGATTTTTCCGGTCATATTCTTTACTTAATAGAAACAAGGTAACCTTAAAATTTTTCTAC
>JAYJLV010115569.1:0-10944 GCA_036873485.1 Torymus texanus | reverse complement strand
TGACCCATATATATATATATATATATATATATATATATATATATATAAATATTGTAGAATCATCCTGACTAAAGAAATAATGACCCTCAGGATCCTCAGGTATAGACTTCGGTGGCGATGCCTGCGGCTCCTGCTTTTAGTACCGAAATTGCGGAAAAAGCGACTAAAGAAATAATCTCCCTATTGCAAAAATAACCTTAAAGGAGCCTAGAAGCTTGTGATATGTATACATAGAATTTTCCCCAAACGTCCCTGAACAAGGCAAAAAATCTAGAAACTTGCGTTACGCACATGAATTCGTCCCCAATACTAGCGTTTCAGATAAATATCTAACTTTTCAATTAGGAACCCATGTAAAAAAAAGAAGTATCTTAAAAAGATCTGAATCGGACATATCTTAAAAAGGGAACGATTGAGATGAGTTGAGACGTTTCACGACGTTTATATTTGTAAGATATTTCTGAGACGCTTCCAAGATCTTTTTTTTGTGATTATTTAAGATCTTTTAAAGATCTTTAATATGTATTACGATATCTCAAGATCTTTCCAAGACTATTGCGCATTCAATAAATTACTATTAAAAATAAAATTTTGCTAATAAGTTAACGTTATTTATTATAAAATTCATTGTGATTGGCTCATGTATTGCGCATACGTCTAACAAGTAAGTTGTAAGTCAGGAAGTCCAAACGTCTTCCAGGTTAGGGCGCTCAACGCGCGCTGTTCTAATCTCTAGTATCAAAAACAAGGCAAGCCTTGTAATTAGGACTCTTCGTAAAGAGTCATTTGAACTATTGACTTACACGGCTTATACACTCTCGGCCATCCAATGTATCCACAGAAAGCACTATCGAGGCGCCGCATAGCGGATAAATAGACGAAGCTTACTTATGGAAAGCCGCCTATCACCAGTTCTCCTTTGTCACCGCTATGCGGCGCTTCGATAGTGCTTCCTGTGGCTACATTAGATGACCGAGAGTATATAAGCCGCGTAAGTCCAAATGACTCTTTATTAAGGGTCCTAATTACAAGGCTTGCCTTGTTTTTGATATTCCGCGTTACTTACACAGGAGAGAACTCAAGGTTTTACGCCATATCTGCGTGAAACCAATTAAATCATAAACACTCAAAATTTAAAATTGAATGTTCCTTTGGTGTTAAGTATAAGATTTAGAGGAATATTTTTATATTGTTTTCCGAAACCAAAAGAAAAATCTGCAAAAATAACAATAATTTTAAATAAAGAAATGTTAACTTTGCAAAATTGTTATTTTTAAAAGTACTTTATTGAATACGCAACAGAATTAAAAAGATCTTGAAAGATCTTAATACATATTTAATATTAATAAATTTCAAGATCTTAATCCTATCTTGAAAGATCTTGAGATATAATTCTTTTTTTGTGATATATTTTAAAAAGATCTTTACAAGATCTTAAATAATCACAAAAAAAAAGATCTTGAAAACGTCTCAGAAATATCTTACAAATATAAACGTCGTGAAACGTCTCAACTTGTCTCAAAAGGTTCCCTTTTTAAGATATGTCCGATTCAGATCTTTTTAAGATGCTTCTTTTTTTTTACGCGGGTACCTCCGTCAACTTTCAATCGATTTGGTCGTACTAAATATGAAGGTGTCAAAGTTGATAGGTTTCAAAATCGATTAAAAAGCAGAAATATACAATAAGAAATCGATATAAGTAATAGTTCCAGTAAAAAGGATAGAGGTCTATAATGATTACCAAACCTTTTTAACCTTATTTTAGAGCATTTTCGCAACATAGTCCGGTAGTTTTCAGCTCAAAAGCAGTTCAGTAACGCAGGGAAAAATCTACTCAAACATTGCAAAAAACGCGATTTTTGCGAAAATCGCCACTTCCAAAGTGCCATATCTCCGTCAATTTTTAATATTTTTGGACATGTTAATGAAGGTTTTTTTTCGTCTTTTCAAGACAAAAAAAGCTTCTTTTACATGTCCAAAAATATTAAAAATTGACGACTCTACATGGTCTAGAAAATGGTCGAAATTCGAAAAAATGCTTTCAACTTTTGAGGTTATGGAGCGACTTAGTGATTACTAAGCCTAGTCGTATGACACCTCGTTAGAAAGAACTTGAAAAAACGAAGAATTTCTTTTTTTGTACGTCAAATAAAATTTTAAACTCGCTTTTTGGCAAGCATTTTAGAATTGGTAAAAAACAGCTAAAAATAGGTCATTTTTTGACCTTTGAATGGCCATATATTGGCTTCTAGGGCACATAGAGGGCTGAAATTTGGCAGAAATTTTTTTTTGTGTACAATAAGCTCCTAAATTTTCAGAGGAATCCCTGACATACGTGCGCACACTTCTTTAAAAAAGTATTGTTTTGGCCCATGTATATATATGGTCGGTTCTTTGTCATGTCGCAGATGAAAACATTTCTTTTTTGCTTAAACTTTTTTTACATAATCTACGCCAGATTTTGAACTGCCCTGAATTTTTTTAGCTTTTTTTTATAAAAAATTTTCGGAGCTAAAAATTATCTAAGTAACACATTTCATGAATACAGTGCGTCCCAAAACTATAGAAACACCTAGCTGTTACACCTACATATTAAGTAGTGTAAGTCTCGCAAATTAATGTGATAATCAGTCAGAACTTTATTTACATGTTTCAAACATAAAACCCAAACGAAATCAATCGCTTTAAGGTATTAAAAGCCATAAAAATATATTTTTTATTCACTTTATTTAAAAAATGAACAAATTATTAACAATTTTGCCGTCCCATAACTATAGAAACACTTTACAAATTCTCTATTTAACCAAGTGATACTTTGTTTTCATTCATAGTTTTTATTAGTTTCTCATAAAATAATATAAATTTAACTACTTTTATGGAGAGAATATATTTATTTTCAGAAAGATGTTGCTTTTTTCTTAATTGTGAAGAAATTGTGAAGATACTGATCAACTACATTTTAATTGTGTATTAGCACAATATTTTATAATAACAATATTTAAAACGAGCCTATGTTTGTTTTGGCTTATAATATATTATATTAAAGTAAAAATTAAGCTCAAGGCAATATTTACATTAAATTTTTTATATTTTATGTATGCTTATGTTTATATTTCTACTATTCGCTGCTCCAAATTGATATGTGTTTAACCGTCCTACCATCCATAATGTAGATACTTTCTTAATCTATGTAATAGAAATCGTACGACGTAATGACGAAAGCTTTTTCGAATGAAAAAAAAAGCATAATAATTTTCTGTAATAAAATCTGTCAAGCATACCGTGAAACTGGGTTAAGTCTTAGAAAGATATCACAAAATCTTGGTAGATCTGTGAAAATTATTCATAGTTTTTTAAAAGATCCTGCACTTTATCGTACAAAAAAAAAGATTACCCTTCGATTGGAAAGGAAAATTGTTAACATAGCTAGTAATTCCATAATTAGTTTGAATACAATCAAAAGCCGATTAAGAAGAAGTTAAGAACACCTGTGCTAAGTTTCCAATGTAGAAAGCCTAAGCCACTTTCCATTAGAGTGACTGCTTTCTGTTGGGGCCGACACCTGCCGCTGCTGCCAACTTCGGCCCGAGAACTCTTGGCTGCTGGATACGACCTAGCCTTACCCGTAGCAGCCGGTTCTCCAGTACAACGCCGCTTTGCTGACAAAGCGGTTTTGAATCTTCGCTTACCTTTCCCGTTACCGATGCTTCTCTAGGAGGCGGGGCCTACGACTAGCTGCAGCTGCAAAGAAAGGGTAGAGGGCGGTATTCGGAAGCATGCACGGGTTGGGAACGCTAAATGATAACGCTTGACTCAACACTTAAAAGTTAAACAACGGACGTTTATTCAAAAACACAAACACGACAATAATGAACGCGTAGGCCGAGACTTGGCGAGATGATTCTCGCTCGCAACGCAGACGCAAGAATACGTCGTCTCTTCGTGGGGACGACACGCACGAGAATTACAATCGTTGACCGGCTAATTAAGAACGACTTACTCGAGGCTGGCCAGCCATCGCAATTCAAACGGGCGCTCGCTCTCATTTCCCTCTGTCTCTCTTCTTGCGCGTCTCTTTGTGTGAGGCCCGGTCGGGGCACCGGGTCACGTCCCGCACTTCTGGCCGGCCGCAGCCGCGACAGTGGCGCTCGCGAGTTGGTGGCCGCTCCTCCGTTGGGGCCATCCCCTCAGCCGCGGCCTGGGCCGTTTGAGTGGCCTCTGGCCCCAGGGCCCCCGCGAGGCATCCTCGAGGCGATGCGCCTCCTCTACCCGGACTTGCGCCTGGCGGAGCACCTCTTCCTCGGCTCGCCTCTGGGCTTGCGCCCGTGACAGCTCTGCCAGCGCGCGGGCCTGGCCCTCCTCTTCCTTCTTCCTGCGGGCCTCCTCTTCCATTCGGGCCTGCCGCCTCTTTTCCCGGCGCTCGACGACCCACCGGGCGGTGTGGCTGATCCTCTCCATCTTATCGGCCACGACTATCCACAGACGGGTTGCCGACTCTGGAGGGTTGGGATGGCGTTCCATCCACGCCTTGAAGGCGGCGAAGACGCTATCCCGTTTCTCGCGGCTCGTCTTCTCCACCGTACGGACCCGCTCAAGGGCCGCCCATCTCCTCCCAACTGGCATCGGGGGAAGGTATTGGGGTCGCGGCCGCCCCGGTTTGGGTGGCGACGTGAACCGTGGGCGGGTACCCCGCTGATATGGGGGTCCGCGAGTCCTTGCCAAGTTGGTCCCTCGGGACAGTAATGGGGACCCCCAGGTTGCTACAAACAACCCCCCCGAGGGACTCGTCCCACTCCTCGATGACGACGGCCTGCTGTAGCTCGGCAAGGCGCTCCCTCTCCTCTTCAACGCGATGCTCCCGGGTTAGGTGTAGCGCCGCCTGGGCGGTGCCCTCCATGGCCGGACCCAAATCGAGGTTAATGAGGGCGGCGCATACCTGCTCCGCCAGTTCCTCTGGTATCACCAGCACCCAAAACAAAGAGAGGAAATCTCGGCTAAGGCAAAGATTGTGGCATTTGAATCGCGGACAGGCCATACTAACCGACGCCTTGGCCGACCGTAGGTCGTCTTATGGGAACGTCCGCGTCCCCGCTTTTCTCGGGAAGGGGCTGCTGGCTCCGCTGGAATTGGCCTAGGATGACTAGTTCTTACAATCCGAAACCCCGGAGGCCGCCCGCGTCATTGTCGCGGAGGGGTCGGCGCCGGCGGCACTGTCGGAATATCGAGTGTGTCTACGACCACGGCTCGATCTCTCGGGGGCCTCTCGCGCCCCCTAGGCGGAGGGGGGGCATCTGGAGGGTCACTCGCCGGCGCCTCCTCCTGAATGTCCTCCCCTCCCGGCTCATCGGGCTCTCCATCCGTGTGGTACGCTTTAAGCTACTCCGCAGCTACTACTTCCTCAATCTGTCCCCCGTCTCCAACCAGCCGTTACGTATTCGGACCAAGGACGTCCGCGATCCAATACGGACCTTCAAATTTCGGCGCTAGCTTCGCCGCAACGCCCTGGACGGCTGAAGACAACGGGTGACCCCGCTTTTAAATTTGGCTCTGGTCGCCCGGCGTCGTAGTAGCCGGCTTCACGTTGCTGAGCTTCCCTCGCTTTTGCGGCCGCTTGGTCATGCAGCTGGGGAAGGGCCTCCATTCGCTCCTTCCACCGAGCCATACTTTCTTCCTGAGCTGGGATGTCCGCCGCTACCTCATGAAGCCTCCGTTGTGTATCCGGAGGCTCGGGTTACCTTCCGTAGAGTAGTAAGGCTGGGCTCATTCCCGTGGAGCTCTGCTCTGCCGTATTCATGGCGAAAAGAGGTGCCGGAAGCTTCTCATTCCATGCACTATGTCGCTCCTTAAGGTTAGAAGCAACTATCGTCTTGAGAATACGGTTTGCTCCCACCACTGGATTGGCTTGTGGGTGATATGAGGGAGTGTCGGTGTGGTATACACCGCGCTCCCTCAGGAAATCTTCCACGGTATGGTTCTTAAACTCGGTGCCGTTATCTGATAGGAAGACTTCCGGGCAACCGAACTGAAGTATGACCTTGTTCAGTTCCCCTAGCACTGCCTTGGCGTTAGCCTTACGTATTGGGGAGGCCTCCACCCACCGGGTGAAAAGGTCTTGGAATACCAGTATGTATTCGAAGTCTTTGGAGGTGCGAGGATATCTCCATCACTCGACGTCCCATGAGGCCGGCTGGAGGCCGTTGCTCCACTTTGTACCGCTGGCACATCTCACAGTTCCGCGCGTACTTCTTCGTTTCGGCGTAGTAGCGCGGTCAAAAGTATCGTAGCGCTACTCCAGCGAACGTCTTCTCTCTGCCGAGATGTCCCGCAGTGGCGCCGTCGTGGCATTCTTTCAACACCTCGCAACGATGTTCTCCTGGTACTACCAACTTCCACGCATCTTCATCGCCGCGTAGGGTTTATCTCCGGGTTCGGACGGTAGCGATACAAGTTTCCGGCTACGAGTTTATAGGTAGGGTAGTTGTTGGGTCGCTCCTTGACTTTGGCGCTCCACTCTCGATACCACGTATTCTCTGACTCCGTTGCCCAGGATATCGCCGCCACATCTACTCCCTCCTCTTCATCATCCTCATACAAACGTGACAGGGCATCGGATACATGACCAAGGCCTAACGAGCCAGCATGCTCGTTGGGTTATTCATTTGACAGAGCCACCGCAAGCTGCTGTGGTCTGTCACTACCTTAAACTCGTATACATCTATGTATGGGTGGAACTTCTGGATCGCCCATACTACAGCCAGACACTCTCGCTCCGTTACGCTATAATTTCGCTCAGCCGGGGATAACACCCGACTGGCGAACTCTATCATCCGCTCCTGCCCCTCTAGTTCCTGCATCAGAACGGCTCCGAGACCTACGTCACTCACGTCTATCTGCACGATATACAATATACACCGGCGTGGTCATCATCATCGCCAGGAGAAACTCAAAAACGTGTTGCTGCTCCTCGAACCACTCATACTTCTGATTCTTCTTCGTCAAGTTAGTGAGTAGCTCGGCGATGGTAGCGCAGTTGGAGATAGCTGTGACCTCCTATACCACGATGAGGTACCAAGAAACCGCCGTAATGCTTTCAGGTTACGGGGAGCGGGGTAATTCTTTATCGGGGCGATCTTTTCCGGGTTAGGACTCGTGCCCTCACTGTTCACCAGAAATCCCAGGTACACTACCTCGGGCTTGCAGAAAACGCATTTAGCTGCGTTCAGCGTAAGCCCAGCTTCCACGAGCCGTTCGAGAACCAACTTCAGACACTCCTTCTGCTTTTCGAACGTCTCGGCGACGATAATGACATCGTCGCGATACGCGTACACGTATGGTTTCAGTTCAGGGCCTAGTACCTGATCTATAAGCCTCTGAAAGCTGGCCGGCGCGTTTGTCAGCCCATACGGCATCCCCCGAAACTGGAATAACTCCAGTCCGGGCATCGTACAGGCTGTAGGGGCGCGCTTTCTCCCCCAGGGGAATCTGGGGATACGCGCTCTTGAAATCCAACGTGAAGATGGACATCGCCTTCCACAGTTTCCTCAGAATATCCTGCATATTAGGGAGAGGATAGGCGTCTGGCTCGGTGACCGCGTTTACCTTTCGCAGGTCATAGCACAACCGTCGTGTGCCGTCACTCTTAGGGGGCATCACGACGGGGCTCGACTGTGGCCTCCGGCCACGGTGACCTCCTCTGTGGGGATCTGCGCTGCGGTAGGGGCGGGAGGTATCCCGACTACTCGCCCCTTTTGGCGTTTCCCGCACCACTCGGGCAGAAACGCGCTATGTGCCCGGGGAGCCCGCACGCGTAACAGCTAAACGACTCAAGTGTTACCGGAGCCCCGGGGTTTGTGTTAGGCGTCGTGCTATTCAGCGCGCTCGACGCATTACTCTCCGGCTTCATGTCGGGAGGCTTCCTTGCCCCCGTTCTTCCGGACGAGTGATAGCCGCGTCCTCTACGCGGTTCGGGGCCGACTATCTCCACCAGACTCTGCTTCAGCACTCGGCGAAGTCTTTCTTCCAAGCCCTCTGACTTGGAGCCTTTTTCTTCGACTGCGGCAGCCACTTTACCCTCCCTAGGATCCGCCTTTGGCCCTTTCTGCGAGTCGGGTGGAGATAGCGGTTTGTACGCCCTCCGGTAGGAGGGCTGCAGCTGGCGGTGGCGGTGGATGGAACGTCTTGGTGTTCTCCAAACTTTGCTCCGCATCTGCGGCCAGCTCGAGCAGCTCCTCCACTGTACGGAAGTCGGTATGACGTACCATAGCCTGCAGTTGGGGCTTCATATTCCGGTGAAGTTGATTCAACTGCTGCTCGGGGCTAGGGGCGGACGACAACTTCCTCGTGATCGCAATGAGACACGTGATATAGTCCCTCACGGGCTCCCCCTCTCCCTGGGTGCGGTTGTTGGCCTCTATATCTAACCGCTATTGGTACCTTTTCGTCGTACCAAACCACGGCCGCGCTGCTACTATGAAGTCTTGCCACGTAGTCCACTTATCCTTCTCGTTCCTGTACCACGTGACAGCCGTGCCCGTGAACAGTTCCGACAGGGAGGACAGTACATCTTCCTCCGAGAGGTTCGCCAGGACTCGGCAGATCTCGAGCCGTGCCAAAAATACGTCTATACTCTGACTCTTCGCACCAGAGAAGCGTATTTGCCCCTTCCTCACGACCTGGCCTATGTCTCTCGAGTGGTTAAATCCCGTCCTCGAGAAACTGGACGACATGCCTGCTGTAGTGTTGTGTGGCCAGCTCGTATTTCTCGCCGAACTTCAGTGATCTCACCCCACCCAGGCTGAGTTACCGGTACGGATATCAGCCTGCTCCCTGGGGCGAGCTGGCGGTGAGGAAGGTGGCGATCTGGCCCAGACTTCTCGTTCGTCGGGGACCGTGAACGTGTCCTCAAAATACACGTTGTGGCTCGTTCTGGCGTCTGTCACCCTGGTACTTGAAGCCGCTATCCTTTGTTGCTCGGCCATCCTTGTGTTGGCGGCAACTTCCCGCTGATTCTCCGACAGCCTCTCTTTCAGCGACTTCACTTTCGCTATCAGCTCTACTAATAACGAGCCAACTTCTCTGGGCACCTGGAACTCTGTGCCGTCATTTGCCAGCAGGCGCAGCATATCTCCTGGTTGCGGCCTCTGGGTGTCTGCTGTGACCTCGCGAGACGTATTCTGCTGCTCTGGTCCCCGCGTGCGCTCCTCTTCTTGGCGATGTCGTTCTTCATATTCCCCATTCTTTTCTCGGCTGTCTTGCGGTGGTAGGTGTTGGGCTTGAGATATGGCCTCTGACGTCGAGTTCCTCAAAACTTCCTGGATCCGCTCGCTCCCTAGGATCGTCTCGAGGGGGTGTACCTGCCAGCCCGATGCTTTTATAAGCGATCCGTCCTCTTCCGTGACGATCCTTCTAAGGAGCTCTTCTCTGAGTGCTATCCGTTGGACTATTGCCTCTTTTAGGCCCTCCGCGTCCACGAAGTTTTGAGGTGTGAATATCCCCAACACCCACTTACTCAGCTCGCAAAGTTTTGGGCTTTGTTGTTACTTTTTAAGTGAATTGCGTACGCTACCCGTAAGTTAATGCTTGCGCCAAAATAATTGGCGCACGAGCCAACGATTCGGCGCGATAAAACGAAATTTCTGTTTTCTGTCCACTGCGCATGCGCGGCACCACAATTTCTATGTGTGTCCGTTTACAAATCGCATGCGCAAACGATTCCGCGTGGAAAAACAGGAATCTAAATTTTCGACCCTCTGCGCATGACCAACACCAAAATTCGCGAATGCGTCCGCCTCCTCGAGGGACGAATAAACGAATCCGCGATAGTGATTTTTCACTTTTAATTTTTGGCTTCTGCGCATGCGCGTCGCCAGAATTGATGCGCGCGCAACAAAGCCACCCCCTCGCGCAAACGTTTAACCTACTTTACTCTTTATCCTCAGAAATGTCTTCAGAGCAATCACTTTTCCTCGGGCGTACACGTATGTTACTGACAAAGAGATGGCGCTGAAAAAAACCCTAACTGAACAAAAGTTATAAACAAATGATAAATAATTATTAAATAATGGGTTAACAATTCCTATCTACTCTCGTTGTCGTCCTCACTATATAGATCAACCGTGCTCGGTATTCACAAGCGAAGTTCCTGACTAAGTACGTGCAGGCCGGGTTATTTCCTCCAAGGAACGTTAGGAACTACCAGTTGGTTACCCTTGCACACGCTGTACAATCACCGTGATAATTAATTATTCGCAAGCGAGTCTCGACCTATTAATATTGCAAATGTCCCTAATTTGTCACGGACCCGTGCTTCGATTGCTAAAAAACCATTAGTTGGGCGCCAGTTGTAACGGGGTAGTAATCTCTACACGTAATATACGTGTGCTCTACATTCGCAGGGTTTCTACGCGAAGGAACCCCTGCTGTCCGACAGTTGGCGCAGTGGAACAAGTTAAGAACACCTGTGCCACGCTTCCAATGTAGAAAGTCTACGCCACTTTTCTTTAGAGCGGCTGCTGTCTGTTGGGTCCGACACCTGCCATTGCTGCCAACTTCAGCCCGAGAACTCTTGGCTGCTGGATACGACCTAGCCTTACCCGTAGCAGCCGGTTCTCCCGTACAACGCCGCTTTGCTGACAAAGCGGTTTTAAATCTTCGCTTACCTTTCCCGTTACCACTGCTTCTCTAGGAGGCGAGGCCTACAACTAGCTGCAGCTGCAAAGAAAGGGTAGAGGGGGTATTCGGAAGCATGCACGGGTTGGAAACGCTAAATGATAACGCGTGACTCAACAGTTAAAAGTTGAACAATGGACGTTTATTCAAAAACACAAACACGACAATAATGAACGCGTAGGCCGAGACTTGGCGGGGAGTCTCTTCGCGGGGACGACACGCACGCGAATTACAATCGTTGACCGGGTAATTAAAAACGACTTACTCGGGGCTGGC
>JAYJLV010115558.1:0-10945 GCA_036873485.1 Torymus texanus | reverse complement strand
TTTGTTTGTCTTATAAAATGGATAAAATTGAAGTTCGCGCTGTCATTAAGTACTTCATTTTGAAAGGCTTTACACCAGCACAAATACAAAATGAGTTGGATTCTACGTTAAAAGAATCCGCTCCTTCATTTTCGACAATCAAAAAGTGGGCAGTGAAATTTAAACGCGGTCGTATAGCAATCCAGGATGACGAACGCACGGGATGCCCAAAAACGGCCGTGACCGATGAAATCGTCTCGAAAATCCTTTGCTAAAATTGTGAACTTTGACATGACTCAGTATAAAAACATTCACCAGCATCCGTTACAGAAAGTAGAAAATTTTTACGAAGTTTCAAGAAAATCTACTTTTCACCTCTCGATTTGACGGAATATCAGCCATATATATTTAATACAGAGAAGTAATCGGAAACACATTAGAAAGATTTTTTAGAGTTTATTTTTTTTTATATGCTAGATGGCATATTGTAGCTTGTCTCATGACAGAAAACGGAGGTTTAAGCTATATATATGGGTCAAAATAATACTTTTTTAAAAAACCGTGCGCACGTATCTCACGGATTTTTCTGAAAAATTAGGAGCTTATTGTACACCAAAAAAAAACTTTTGCCAAATTTCAGCCCTCTAGGTGTCCTAGAAGACAATATATGGCCATTTAAGGTCGAAAAATGGCCTCTTTTTAGCTGTTTTTTACCAATTTTCAAATGCTTGTCACGAAGCGAGTTTTACTTTTTATTTCACGTACCAAAAACGAAATTCTTCGTTTTTCAAGTATTTTCCCACGAAGGGTTATTTAACTAGGCTTAGTAATCACTAAGTTGCTCCATAACCTCACAAGTGCAAAGCATTTTTTTCAAATTTTGCCCATTTTCTAGACCATGTAGAATCGCCAATTTTTAATATTGTTGGACGCGCCAAAAACTTTTCAAGACAAGCTTGACTTTGCTTTTTGACGCGTCCAAAAATATTAAAAATTGGCGATTCTACATGGTCTAGAAAATGGGAAAAATTTGAAAAAAATGCTTTGCACTTGACAGGTTATGGAGCAACTTAGTGATTACTAAGCCTAGTTATATAACCCCTCGTGGGAAAATACTTGAAAAACGAAGAATTTCGTTTTTGGTACGTGAAATAAAAATTAAAACTCGCTTCATGACAAGCATTTGAAAATTGGTAAAAAACAGCTAAAAAGAGGCCATTTTTCGACCTTAAATGGCCATATATTGTCTTCTAGGACACCTAGAGGGCTGAAATTTGGCAAAAGTTTTTTTTTGGTGTACAATAAGCTCCTAATTTTTCAGAAAAATCCGTGAGATACGTGCGCACGGTTTTTTAAAAAAGTATTATTCTGACCCATATATATATTACATACGACGATTCTGAAAATACCTTTTTCTCAATTTATCGATTGCTAATTTTTCCTGTGCTAACTTAAAAAATAACTTTAAAAATTATGAATGAAAGACTTAGTAATTGATACAGAATTCTAATTGATGTACAATCTAAAATAATAGATAAAAATATTAATTTAGGGAGCAGGAAAAAAATTTTCTCAAGTGCTCCTTACCCTTAAACAATGTTATATGTCGAAGAATTCGTTACATGAGTTTAAGAATATAAATAAAACTACGAATCAGCTATGATAGCATATAAAAAGCTACACATGCTGATTTCCGGGGCGCAGTCAATGACGTATTCATATATTTTAACTTATACACGTTAGAATATCTCTCTCATGCATTTGAGTATTAAAATAATCGCTGAATCGCAGTTATTTAGATTTATTATATTCGTTAAATTAACGCTCCGGGTTTATCATTCAGTAAAATAAAAAACTAAAGAATACCTATCACACATAACGTATTTGTAATTAGTTATCCCAATATTTTGATAAATTAAAGTTGGCAACCTTTCGTGAAAAATAAGCGATCCTTGAAATTTTTTAATGTACTTTTACTGTTTCTTATAAAATAAAAATTTTATACACGACAATTTAATAAAAAATATTAATAAATTACCGTTTGTATCTTGACATAATTTTATATTATCTTCAAATCCTTCTTCAAGTTCATCCCACCAAGGTGGTCGTATAAGTCTCAAATCAGCTCTCTTGACAATGAAAGATTCATTTTTAGGTAGCATTTTTATGACAAAACGTGTTGGTTTGTCTAATATTTTATATACAGTTCCAACAAAAAAGGCATTTGAAAAATTTTCGGATCGATTTAAATTTACAGATTCAGGACACCGAAAGCATACTTTAGAACCCGGAATTATTTGTTTTGATGATGGACTTGCATCGCTTATCACGTCGTATTTTCTACTAGAGAGAATATTGCTGTAATTAATTAAATCTTTTTGTTTATCCAATTCAATAAATAAAGTTTCTTGTGATGCGCGTCTTATAACACCAGGATAGTAGCACTCATTACGAAGTGCTAAAATACGATGGTCTCTCCATTCACTTAATTCTACGTTAACTGATAAGTGAGATGTTAGTGAAGTTTCTAAATTATGATGATCATATTTCCGTTGATATAAAAATTCGTCTCTTAAAGAATAATCAACTGCTGCTTTTTGCGGCGACGTGGATTGTATAGATGTCTGAAACAAAAAAGAAATATATATATATATATATATTGTGACTTTTCAAAAAATTTTCCAAAATTTGGGTTACGATAGAATGATTTGACTAGATTTGAGTTGAAATAAAATGTTTGCGAACGCTCGAGTTGAGATACTCGCCCGTAAGTAGCGGGAATTACGTTATTCTTTATGCCCGCCGCCGACTTACGATACCTGGCGTGGGCAGCTTCGAGTTACGATATTTTGATGTCAGCTCTTTCGACTTGCGATAGAATGTACACGCTCTGATGAGATAAGATAAACTTCTTCGGACTCATCGATATGTATACCTCCTCCTACTCCCCACACATACACACAAACATGTACGCACATCAATATATTGTACAACATATTGTAAGTGTCTGGGACGATTCTGGATACCTAATAATAGTTACTATCGCAAGTTTCGGAAAATTAATCCGCTATGTCCGTACGTACCATCACGCCACATCAAAACACCCAGATGATGCAATTTCGAGAGTGGAGTTTGAATTGCTGCTGTGCAATATGGGCAGTATGGAAATATTTAAAAACCATTGTCCTTTATGTTTTCGAGGTTGTTCTTTCCAATGGTGGCGGTTAAAATTTCATAAAAACACTTTTAACCAAAAACCTATCTAAATCGTGGCCTCCAGGTCTGAATTTAAATAAAATACGGTTGGCAAAGTCGTAGAACAAATGAGTCTTAGAACTGATCAAAGAATGTCCTCCAATTTTTTCAGAAAGATTGGAAACAATTTTCGATTTTTGGAAAACCCGAAAAAACTAAAATTTTAAAAACGTTATAGAAACGCTGAAAACGTATAGGGACATTTTCTGACCAATTCTAAGACTTTTTTATTAGAAGAAAATTTTATCTAAAGTCTATAATTTTTATGACAAATTGATGTTAAACTATTTTGAAATAAAATTGTATATTTCCTTGCGAAATTGTAAAAAACATCTTTAGCCATTTATATAACATAACCATTGTTCGATTCTCACCGCGGGGAGGTAGACATCGAGAATCTGTTTTTTGGTTTTTATTTTATGTTAAAGAATAATTATTCAATATTTTTCATAAGAATCAAAACTTAGGAAAGAGTCAACATCCTTATCACTGACGTCAGCCTCGAAACAAATACTATAATCATCATCTGACTCATCATTTTTCGCAAGAATCAGGATCTGGAACATAAACACCTTCAATAAGATAATCTTTTTAATAGCTTCAAATCTTTTTTTCTATAGCGCATTAGCATTGATGATTGAATATTGCGTTCCTTTGGAGAATTTTTTGATTTCCTATGTACAATGATATAAGTATAGATTTTATTCAATAATTACGTAAAAAACTAAACATTATGATATGCTCGATAAAAATATTAATTTTATTTTGAAATCACTTAAAAAACAATAGAAATAATGCAAATTTATGACTTTTAATAATATATTAGTGAAGTCTTATTATAATACGCATACATCAATATATGTAGTTTGAAGATGAATATCAATTATTCATAAAAATTATAGACTTTAGAGAAAATTCCGGATTTTTCGGATAATTTTCCCATTTTCCATGGTTGTAGCGTTGTGCTTTTACCAATCCCTACACAACCGCCACAACTTATTTATAGGCAGGATCCGGAGGCCGAAGCTCCGTCCGCCACGAAGTCGGTGGGATGCCGACTTCTACGCTGGGGAAATAAGGATCACTAGGGAGGCACACAAAAGATAACACTCGCGAGATATTCCATATAATTCACCTTTATTACGAATCGAACAACGGCACCCAACAATGTGTTACGCCGCTGTAATGTATCGGGGCCCGGAAGCCCCGCTCTCTATGAGGTGCGCGCACCGTGCACCAGCCGACGGATCGAAGGCCTCTACGGGCAAGCGCACCTGCTCGTAATTAGACGCGTTCCGCGACACGAGGGAGTCCGTGTGGCCGGAGTATTACTCGCCTCTGAATTCGCTGCTCGCCGCTGCCGATGTTCTGCGGCTGCTGCTGCGTCTGGGCGTCCCCCGAGCTGCCGACGACGAGCTATGGTACGAGGCTTGGCCTTGTGCTGTCTTCTCTTGCGCGGCGACCGGCCGTTGGTGGTGGCCCTTGCTGCCGATGGTGACGTTTGGCGCTGAGACGAGGCGGCGCTGTCTTGATGGCTGCGGCGGTCGCTGGGCCGATGATTGTGGCCTACAATCGTTCACTGTCTCTCTTCTTCTCTTTCTTTCTCTCTCTCTCTCTTTCTCTCTCGAGATTACTTGAAGTGCGGAGCGGCTTAAAGAGCGTGCGCGCTGGGCTGTGACTAGCCAGAGACTAATTAGTCTCTCCGGCGCTTTCCCGCGATTCTCGCGGCGTCGTTGCGCCCCTCTCTCCTGCCGATTGTCGCCCCCTTTCCTCTCTCGTCATCTTCGCCGATGTTGCCGAAGCCTCGAAAAGAAAGCCCGTGTTAGAGCGTGTACATTGTTTGTGTACAGGCACGGGCTGTGGCTACGGCAGCGAGCAAGGCAAGGGCGAACGAGTGGTAATAGCCGTTGCCGGCTATTCCCTCGTCATAGGGTATATGTAGTATGTCTGAATATTTATTACTTTCTTTTTAGTTAAGTGTTCTTTCCTAAATAGCTTTCCTGTTCCTTAAATTCTTCTTCATCAGCATTCTCAGTTTAGTCAAAGCGTTTCTCCTTATTCCTAATACACTATAGATTTTTAATTCCTTCTTTATTCTATGATTATTATGCTTTTATAACATTGGAATGTGTTTTCCAATAACCATTTCGATTATACAAGCTGTTCCGAAAATGTATGTTTCGGACGCCATATTTTTGTACAACTCGAAATTCTAAACCAAAAGTTCCTTTACCGTTTTCCAATACCACAAGTAGTTTCTTGAGCATCAATGCATCAAAATTATTTAATTTCAATAGAAATTGTATATCTACATTCATAATGTCATATCTATAGATATACAATAATTCCAAAAATTATTATCGAAAAAGTTATGATAAAATCATCGAGTTAGAAAAAAAGAGTCCATTTCGGCAACCTGTTGAAAACGGTTCTATTTCGGCAATACACTTTAAACAATACTGCTAACTTTAAATTAATGGAAAACACAAGTTTTGTAGCAAATCACGCGGGCGTGCGGCAGTAAGCTAGTAGATCAATCAAAAATGTCTTAAACACTAATGAACGAGAAATCTGAACTTTATGTGGAAGAGTAAGGTTAGAAAATTTGTGACTGTAAGCAATTAGAGGAGAAACGACTTCTTTATGAAAGATTTTTTTTAGTCTTATACGCAAATAGTTGGGAGACTTGAGGTACATGCAAAAAAACGAGTTTCATAGATGCACGACTGCAAGCGAGTCGATTATTTAACAAAGTCTTTATCTCAATGAAATCGTAGATGAGAGTTTTACATAAAAAGAGTAAAAGACACGCAAACCTGTGACTGTCAGTAAATAAATTTTGTAAGAAAAGTCGCAAACGGATAGGAAAAGCCACTTTTCCGTGTTAGAGGAAGGGACACATATGTGTGATAGTAAGCGAGTAGATTATTTAGAAAAGCCTTACACATAAGGATATCATAGGCGATTTTTTGTAAAGAAGGAAGGCATACAGATGTATAACAGTAAGCATGATTATTATTTTAAAAAGTCGTAAGCCCAGACAGTAGATGAACTGACATCTTCCACATACGATAAGTTAGCAGGCCCATTTTTGAAAATCGTAACGTTAACTATTACATTAATTGCTTGGTAAAATGCATTGGCTTATAAATAAGGATACACAGTACCTGAAACTATACAGATAATTGACGTTTTATGGCTACTATTTATGGCTCGCTATCTTGATAAAAAGCATTTGTTAGCGGGCCACACCCACAAACTGACATAAATAAACTAATTACCAATGCACTAAATAGACCATTAGTTGCCGCATAATTAGCCGTTAACAGTACTCTCAGTAAGAAATCGTAAATCCGAATGAAATCAAAATTAATTGAATATTTTAGATAACACGCAAACTTGAGTGTCAAAGATAGCTATTACTTCCTATTGTTACGTGTGAAACTATTCTGTCGGGATATGATCACTACGTATTTAAGGGTTAAGGTGTTCGTGTCGCTCCAAGTGGATACTTGAAACGATGCAATGAAATACAACTTGAGAAGTACAATCAAGTGACTGATTTATTCAAATACGTAGTCGCCAGAGAGAGAGAGAGAGAGATATCCTAACTCGCGTTCGCGTCGCAACCGATGGACGTGTCCCCGTAGGTCGCTGCTTCGTTCGTCGTCCTCACTGAAGTCCTCTCCCCTCGTCACTTTCTCTCCTTCTCTGATCGCCGTGGCCGGTCGTTCTCTTTCTTTCTACCCCCGCCAGATGCATTTCCTCCTCTTTTATATTCTCGCTCAGGGGTTTTTGAGTGGGAGATATTACCCTCACGATTGTTCGTTTCTTCTCCCCTAATTTGACGTTGGATCCTCGTGCCGATGATTCAGTGCCTCGTGGAGCCGTTGTGGACTGCTCTGCTGACTTGTTATAATTATTGCCATGCGCCTTTGACATTCGCGTTCCGCTGACGTTTCTCACGTTGCTACCGCGGAATCGTGTTGGGCCACGTGCCTTGATTCTCCGGATGTTACTCATTATAACATAATACGCGTTCATGGTCCTACATATTGGCTCACTAGAAGCTTCCATTCGTAACACAATTATTAATTGCTATTACTTTGTTTATAAATTAGGACACCAAGTATTCAAAACTAAACAGATAATTCCTGTTTTGTGCTTACAATTTTGCCGTCACAAACTAGATGTTTGCGTCAACACTTCCGTGTAGCATTTGCGTGGGTGTAATTTCTTTTTATTGCCCTAAGGGTCTGTCATCTTGATACAAAGCATTTGCGCATAAATAAGGACACTCAGTATCCCAAACTAAATAGAAACTTGCCGTTTTTCGATTACTACTTAGCCGTGATAAAAAAGATTTTTGTTGTCCAATCTTTTTGCGTGGGCGTAACTTCTTTCTAATTATCTTCGAGGCCCGCTATCTTGATAAAAAGTATTTGCTTATAAATAAGGACAGCAAGTATCTGAAACTATACACATCATTGCCGTTTTATGGCTACTATTTAGCCGTGATAAAATCAATTTTTGCTGCCCACAACATTTGCGTATTTGCGTGGGCGTGGATTCTTTGTAATTGTCTTACGGGCCCGCAATCTTAAGCCAAAGCATTTGCTTACAAAAAACGACCGCAAAGTATCTAAACCTATGCATATAATTACCGTTTCAAGACGACTATTTAGCCGTAACAAAATAGATTTTTGCCGCCCACTCTTCGCGCATTTGCGTGGGTGTTGTTTCTTTTTAATCGTCTTATGGGCCCGCTATCTAGATAGAAAGCATAGCCTTACAAAAGCGATCCCTAAGAATCTGAAACTGTACAGACAATTGCCGTTTTGTAATTACTATTTAGCCGTAACAAAATAGATTTTTGCCGTCCACTCTTCTCGCGCATTTGCGTGGGCGTTGATTCTTTTTAATCTTCTTACGGGCCCGCTATCTTCACACAAAGCATTTGCTTATAAATAAAAACAGTAAGTATCTGAAACTGTACAGATAATTGCAGTTTCAGGACTACTATTTAGCCGCGACAAAATAGATTTTTGCCGTCCACTCCTTTCGCGCATCAGCGTGGGCGTAGTTTTTTTTAAATCGTCTTATAGGCGCGCTATTTTGATATGTAGCATTTGCTTATAAATAAGGGCAGCAAGTATCTGAAACTATACAGATCATTGCCGTTTCAAGACTACTATTTAGCTGTGACAAAACAGATTTTTGCCGTCCACTCTTTTCGAGCATTTGCGTGGGCGTTGATTCTTTTTAATCGTCTTATGGGCCTGCTATCTTGATACGAAGCATTGGCTTAAAAGAAACGATCCTTAAGAATCTGAAACTGTACAGTATTTTTTTTCGTTTTATGGCTACTATTTAGCCGTGACCAGATCAATATTTGTCGCCCGCAACATTTGCGTATTGGCGTGGCCGCAGATACTTTATAAGTGTGTTACGAGCCCGCAATCTTTAAAGAAAGTCTTTGCTTATGAATATCGACATTAAGTACCTGAAACTACACAGAAAATTGCCATTTTTTGATTACTATTTGGCCGTGACAAAATAGATTTTTGCCGTTACTCTTCTCGCGCATTTGCGTGGGCGTAGTTTTTTTTTAATCGTCGTATGGGCCCGCTATCTTGATAGAAAACATTGCTTTAAAAAACGATCTCTAAGTATCTGAAACTGTACAGGTAATTGCAGTTTTATGACTACTATTTCGCCGTGATAAAATAGATTATTGCCGTCCACTCTTTTCGTTCATAAGTGTGGGCGTAGTTTTTTTTTAATCGTCTTATGGGCCCGCTATCTTAACACAAACCATTGGCTTACAAAAGACGTCCGTCGGGTATCTAAAATTATATAAATAATTGCCGCCTTATGGTTACTATTTAGTCGTGACAAAACAGATTTTTGCCGTCCACGCAATTTTTCGCTCATTTTCGTGGTCGTAGCTTTTTTTAATCGGCTTATTGGCCCGCTATCTTGATAAAATCAGTTGCTTATAAACATCGACATCAAGTACCTGAAACTACACAGAAAATTTTTACAATTTTTACATTTTACTATTTTTACAAAAGAAGATTTTAGCCGTCCACTCTCTTCGCGCATTTGTATTATATTTATTGCCTTTTTACTATTTTTTATATAATATAAATATGTATTTAATAATATAAAAATGGTATGTATGTTAAATTTATTAAATTAACAATTCTTGCGCGTCCTGTTATACAAAGAAGAACCACATTTAATTGGTATTGATAATAAGAAGTTAGTTGAAAAAATATCCTCTGAATAAATTATATGTTGACAAATTGTCTATTGATGTTGAAAAAAAACAAGATTTAACAGACATATGTTTTACTGGGATTATTCCCCATGAACACCACAAATTTTACATTAAAATAATCCACTAAATATTATTCTTGTTAATGAATATTATATTTTATTGTTATTTTTACGTATTAAATATATATTTATTAATACTTAATATTATTAAATTTTTTAAGACCTGTCCACTATATTTCAAGTGCCTACTAATCGTGTGATAGTAAACAAAAAAAATGTGAAAATTTTTAGTTCATAACTATTAGACACATAGAATAAACCCTTATTCTTTATAGTTGAGTGATCGAGCTGTTTATACATTTGAATAAATATCAATAGATTCATGAAAATATGAATTTTCTGAGAATATTTTTAAGTATCAAATTAATATTTTTTTTGTGATATTGCATTCAAATTTGTTAGAAAAATAAATATTTAAATAATCAAATTTGAATAAATTTATCAAATATAAGTCGTAATCAATAAAGCCACATATTGAAACAGACTTACGTTCACGCGGAGCGACTACTACAGAATTTCAACAAAAAAATTAGACGCTCATGTGTTTTTCCGCATTTAATCTGCTTAATTGAAGAAACATGAATAATCCGTCCAAAATGATGCCTTTAATTGTTATTTCGGTCGAACGTTACGGTGGTGGCTACCATAGCGTGAGTATCACGGTAGAGTATTCATTGTTTCTCGGAAACGGGAAGAGCAACAGAATAGCGAATAGCGGCACAAATGAGCAACAAATTAGCAACAAAATATGCAGTAATTATTAATTTGAATATCATTGTTTTTAATGTTTCTTCCACGTATGCGGGTGGGCTGTATCGGGTTTTGGGTCAGCGGTCGGATTTCGGGTCAATGTTGCTACGGCATCTTAGAGCAACAAATTAGCAACAAAATCAGAGCCGATCCCGAGGTCGCTAGCTTTTTTTGTTCAAAACGTTACAATGGTGTCTACCGTAGCGTGAGTATTACGGTGGCGTAGCCATTGTTTCTCGGTAGCGGCAAGAGCAACAAAATCGGGAACTTCGGCACAAATTAGGAACAAATTAGCAGCAACATATGTGATAGTTACCGATTTCGACTTATGTGATGGATATTCGCAGCAGGATACACATTGGAACAACAGTACATTTATCGACTTTCGGACCTATGATATCTTCCCACAATAAAATAGCAACAAAATATGCTGTTGGAATCAGCTTTAATAGAGTAAAAACTCAAAGAGATACGAGAACATGATCTGCTAGCTTAAGAGGCTCTTACACCTATAAATTTGGAAAGAAATCAATATTTTTTAATTGATTTTTCGATTCTATATATTATTCTAAACTTGTAGAAAAAGTTTGAGTGACATATTTGAAAAATTACCGAAGAT
>JAYJLV010115547.1:0-10946 GCA_036873485.1 Torymus texanus | reverse complement strand
TTTTTGCACGGAACGGCGAGTTAGCACCTTATTGCATCGGCGTTTGAGTTAGGACTTTATGAATAGGAGGCGTCGAATTGCATAAATGAACAAATACACTGGTAGAGATTTTTACCAACCATTCGTTATTTGTTTGAAATTTCTATTTTTTTCCTCGAATCACTTTTTATCAATGAGAAAGCAAAAATAAAAGTTCTACATATATATATTCTTTTTACTTTTTCGCAGAAAATAATTTAATCCCGATATTCATAAAATTCGAAGAACTGCATGTACGCGTATCTACAGCGTAATAATGCAATAAAGAAAGGCGTCTCCCATGAAGCGAATAAAGAGCTATAGCACGCTAATCCAGCGGGACTCAATTTTTCGCTAAATTAAACGTTCAGCTTACGCAAGCGCCCCGTCGAAAGAACTTTCCACGCGTGCAATTAAGACATTCCCTTCGAGGAAGAGAGCATCGCTCGCGCGCGTATTTTAATCAGCTCGCAGCAGTGCAGAATCAGGTCGAGACTGGCCGCTAAAATCCCGCGGGAAGCTTTACGGTGCCAGTCAGTATGTATATATGTGCATTTATGGATACTTCATCTTTTGAAAGAGAACGAAATGCAACATACTTTTGTATGAGGCTGTGACCTCGCCTTTCTTTGTTTTAGATAGATGCAATAGAATAGGGAATTCGTTTTTCCTTAGTCTAAGTTCTGTTCTGGATGATGGTTCCTAAGGCTTTTTGTAGATTCAAATATAGTACTCTTACAAAAGTTGAGGGAAGTTTGTTTACGACGTCAGGCAGTTGTTTCTTCGAGAGTTGCTGTCTCGAACACTTCAGGTGATATGGACTTCTTATATTTTCAAGAGATCGTGTTAGAAAAGTTTGTTTAACACTTAATAATAATGTGCTACAGTATCTACATTTTATTTATTCCCACTAGTCTTACTTTTGTCCATACTGCATCCCATAAAGCAAATGAAACATCATTTTATCATTTTATTGTAAGAATGTTTTAAGTAACTTTCGAACACTAGTATTTTGAATGCTATATATTTTGTCATCTCATCTTTTGGTACAATTTCCATTGAACTTAATATCAATAACTCGTTTTGTAGAAATTATCTTTAATACCAGAACATATAAAGTGATCAATGAATTAAATTGTATAATCTAGAATAATTAGAACATCAGATTGCTAGAAATTATTTTTATTAGGGGGAACGTGAAGTCTTTAACTTTGACCGCCAATCTCTTCCATGGCGAAAGAACGTGCTCGAAAAGATTAAACAAAAATCTGTATTCCTCCCCATAAGCGCGAGTTAATGACACTTTTACGCGACCACATAAATTAAAGCGCACGCCCGCGTTCGCTTGCAGTAAAAAAGAGGTCTGTAAAATTACTAGCCCGCGGAGCTGGTGAATAAAAAAAAAAAGACGCAGAAGAAGGGCAAAATATCTGAGTAATGTTTACGCAGTGAAACCCATTAGAATTCTTTCTTTCCGACAATGCAAATTGTTCTGTGCGTATATGCACTCACAATACGATGGGACACACGCATACGTCAAACGTGTTCTAGTTTCTATTTTGAGAGTGCGCATGGTTGCGATTTCACAGGTTTTTTTACTGTACGTGGCGCGCCATGAGAACATTTGAGACGCGCGTGTGCGGGAGGATACGAGCTTTTTCCATCTATATTACATGAGCGCATGCGAGCGCGCGCCTACAGAGACGAAGCGATACAAATAGTTTTGCCTTGTTTGTTTACGCTCCTTTTGGTACGTGAACACACATGCAACTTTTCTGTAACGTGATTTTTTTCGTGTGAATTCGGATATGCTGCGATAGATTTTGTGTCTTAACTTTTTAATCCGATTGCAATTTAGTTCTGAAAATAATTCCAATTTAGTCTGAATAGTGTAGTCTGTTTGCGGCTTGGCATTTTAATTTTATTAATTGTGATATCAAAGTGTGTATTTCCTGTAAAATTATGAGTATATAAAGTCTTAAATTTCAATATTATTAACAACTTTTTGGCTTTGATATACATTATTCTAAATTCTCAAAGCAGTGCTGCTATATTTTCATATTTTTGCGCTTTTTGTGGAAACGAATACGAACAAAGTTCACGGGAATATTTCCTGGAAAAACACCTACACCTTTTACGATAATAATTAGACGAGCGAGTTTCACTGTTATTCTCAGAAGTCACTCATACTTTAGAAAAATAGTTTGTAAAATATTTAAACCATAACTATTTGGTAGTACATTAATGAATGTAATGATAATAATTATAAATAATGATATAATACATTATACGTTAAAAAAAATGTTACTTTGACTACAAGGACGTGCAAAACTAAAGTTTTTCGGAACTCATTTGTATGCAAATTAGATAATAATTATTCCTACCTATAGAAAGCATTTTAATTGTGAATAACAAGTAGCAAGAACAACTGTATTCAGCGTTTGTAAAAGTATTCAAGATTACATTTTTCATGAAATAACAGCCTTTTAAATTTAACAATAGATGCATTGTTATTTATATTAATATTTATATTAGCTTTTATGTAACTTTCTAAATAAAAATTTTAAAATAATGTTAATCCACATTATTGGTAGTTTTCTAAATTTTAACTGAACCTATTATGCAAGTTTGAAAAACAATAATATTGAAGTCTGAGAGAATAAAGAATAAAAATAATTGGCAAATTATTCGAAAAATTAAAAATTTATAAATCATTTTATATAGACAATTGCATTATTATCTATTAAAGTACACACTTCTGTACATTGACATGCTAGAATCTTTTATGTTTTTCTTTTATATTGAGAGAAGATATCATTTTTATTCTCGTGTCAAATAAATTCGGAAATTCGTTTCGATCTGCCCAATATAAAAATGTTGTCGAAAATCAGCCGTGAAAGTCAATCTTTACGCCCCGATGATATTTAATGCTAAAAGAGGAAAGAACAATTTTCCTCGTTCCCGCGAAAAAAGAATTGAAAGAGAAGTGGATAACTGTGATCTCGATTCCAGAACGTTATATACCTTCACGGTGCCACTAGAGCCCGATAAATCTCTATAAAACTGGATTTTTAGACGTACTATGTCGGCGCCTTGATCGATTCTTCTCACGTCGCGAAAAATTTTCGAATGACTTGGATGCATACATTTTTCGTCGGATACAATTTATGAACTAGAGATCCGATCGAGTCATTCTTATTTTCGAGAATCTTTCCGCAGGGTTGTTTTATTGTTTGATTTTATCGTAAAATTAGTGAGAAATCGAAAATAGTAACAGTAAAGAAAGCTCGTTTCTTTTCATAAATTCACTTTTCACCGTCGTTTCTTGTTAAGTCAGAAGTATTTCTAGTAATATTATAAATTCCTCAAAATTAATATTGACAGTGTCGGTGTATGCAGAGGATATCTGGAGAATGCTCGAACTAATTTTGATAGGACATAGCTTATTCTCTTAGTTTTATACATATTTTCATGTTAATGACTTATTTTTTTTATTTATTGATTGTTTTATGTAAGAAAGAAATTTTCGACCATTTTAATATTATAAAAGAAAGTTATACAAAATTTTATTTTTAATGGTATTATAACATTAATTATACGTTCTTTGACAAAGCATTTTGTTAAAGCAGTTGACAGCAGTACTTTCCTCGATTTTATATAAACGGGAAAATATTTTTAGAGTCTTTTAAATATTCTATTTTTTAAGCTTTGAATAATCTTTATTCTGTCATTTGTTATTAAAATAAATGTTATCGTTATTATTATTTTGTTTAATATTTTCTTAAAAATGATTTTATTTATCTTCCTTCAATTTGTATCATCAAACCTGTAAATATTCTGTATTATATTAGAATTTCAAAGGATAGCTCAATTATTTGTTTTAGAGTAAAAAATATTTTTAAAAAATACTACTTTGTTTTTGTACTATAATGAAAGTAATAAGCAACCGATATTCATGAATCTTTGTACAGAAATGGATTTTTGATATCTTAGATCTAAGTTCGTCTTTAAGAAATCCGTTCATAAAATTCAAAAACATTTAAAGTTAAATTTTTTTTTTATAAAAAATATTCATATTGTACTTATTTTAAAATTGATTTATGGAATTTCAAACGTTACTTGTGTGAAGTTCATTAATTGAATTTAATCAAATAATAAATTAAGTTCTGAAAAGCGGTTTTTCTACATCTCAAACTTCTATTTATATACTGAGAATGGAAAGAGAGGTTTTACAGGTTTTCAAAATGACTTTACTCATTATTTTTTACTGCAAAAGTTGCTTAGAAGAAAAGCTCCTAAAACTATAGTACTAAAATTAAATTTAATAAATGACTTGTTAAAACATCAGCAAAAACGAACGATTCAAAAATTTTTAACTAGTTTCTTGATATTATTAATGAAAGTACAATGCGAAGTTAATTTAAAATATCCAAAAAAATAAGTAATAGTAGTAAAAGTACAACTACAAATTGTTGGAACGCATAAACCTTCCAGCTTTTCGTTTCTTCAATCAATCACGTGCCTTCCCCCGCGTGAATATACCAAAGCCAAAGAAACGTACGTGCCGCTTCCTTTGAGGTTCCCCAAGAAGACAAGCTGAAGAAAAAAATATAATGACGAAATATACCCCTTTACCGCTAGTGGTAAAGGGAAAAGGGTGGATCTGGTCGGCGCTCCAACTCGTGTTTACTTTATACTCGAGACGCCCAGCTACCGCGCAATAAAAGAAAAGAGTGCAAAGCGTTTCATTCTGCAACGAGGCGTTTTTTGCCTGGAGGCGAGGATGCAAAGATGTGCGGATCCCACTCTTGTATATTTAGTCCGGATACAACGAGTGAGTTGGAAAGTTTTACAACCTACCTATACAAGGATAAGTTAATTTGTTTTTCATTTTCTTTTATAAAAATGACAAATGAATCTGCAACTTCGCTACTGGATTGAAAATTATTTGAAATACAGAATTTGATGCACTCTCCAAGAAAGAATTAAGGTTTTCTTTTTTAATTTTCGCAACAAAACTAGTAACAGCTAATTGATAATAAAACGGTAAGGTTAATATATAATGCTCTAGTTCGGCGCAACTTTCTATGTCATATATACGTACATTTGGCACATTACCTACTAATTGAGAGATTAATTAAGAGATTAATCCGATAAATAAAATATTATGATTTTCCTCTCACTTTTTTTCTTAGCTTCAAATAATGGATAGACAATGAAATTTCAGCTTTAACTTGCTTTTAAAAATTCGTTTAGATTCTCGTGCAGAATGTGCCGAGAGATTTTACTATGCTGTACTTTGTTACTTTAGATGTTTACTACTTTTTGTACAGAAAGCTTTCACTGCAAGCTAAGCTTTCATGTTTTTTGTTGAGGAATGTTTAAGCGTACATTATGTACTCGAATGCCCCAAATTTAAGTATTAAAACTGTGTAAAATTTAATTGAAGCAACATTTGTAAATGCCGAATTATTCGGTTATTATAAGGTACTTCCAAATAGCTATTTTTATATTTGTTTTATATTTAGATTTACTAATTAAATATTCATGTTCAATTTGATCAGTTCATCTGAAATCGATAAAGCCTCGATTCCAGGCTAATTGTTTGACTTTATAGTTTAAAATGGATGTTTAATTCATAAAAAGCGTCTTATACATGACACTTGAAAAAAGACTATCGAGAATAAACATTTTTTTGAATGATATGGAAGTCTTATTGATTAAAAACGCCCTCATAACTTGCATGCGAAAGAATTCCCTAATATACTCTGATAAATCTTCATAATTTAATAGAAAACGTGAAATGACACAATGAAACGTAGATTTTAAAAGTTTCAAACATTCCATTCATCCTCCTGCGTATATATTTCTCAGATTCTATTAGAGCGCAATGAACCGGTGTTTTGCTAACAAGCAAACTTGATATATGTATATGGATGAATTTTGTGGGTTCCAATACAGATTTGAATGAGGGGAGAATGAAAACAATATAATGATGAATCATGTAGTTGAAGCACATTCGCATTGAGGTGAGCGCTATTCAAAATCAGGTCGTTAATAATATTGAACATAACTTTCTTCGAGCGCTCGACAGGATGTTCACGATGCCATTGTCTACTCTTTGATGAACTAATACTAACACAAATATGTGAACGAAAAAATAATGGTATTATGCTACATTCCGCGATGCTTTTCTTAAAACCAGTTATGCTTTGACAAGAAGAATATTCATCATTATTTTTGCTACATTATAAAAAGCGCCTTGATTTATCGCTCAATTTGTAATATTTTTCACAGATAAATACAATGTTTGTAATACATGCTTTATTTCATATTTATACAGAGTTAAAATTCAGGAAATGTCTTGTCTTTTTTTTCCTCTAACGGTGGACTGATTTATGCATTTCCCGTTTATTTAATATCTCTATTCTTTTAGTGTTAAGTATATAGCTATTAACATGTGACTTATTAATCGCAAGCGCAAACCAAGTCTATAGTGCATATAGCTACTATTCGAAGCACCGAATTAAGAAAGAGGTCGTGAAACTCGTGAAAGTCTATACGTTATAATAGAGATCGAGCGCAGTCCTCCTCGGGAGTTGTTAGCTGCAGCATTTTTCTTTTCTCTCAAGTCGCAAAATCGAATTTAGACAACGGAACGAATTTACACTAGAGGCAAGACAAAGACGCGTGGCTTACCGAAACATGAAATATGACTCGCTGACAGGTCTACGTACATAAGATCGGCAAGTCTTAAGCGATTTACGAAGCGATGACCAGAGCAGGGGTGGAGGGGCCATAAAGACGCATAAGGTAGCGAGCACATTAATCACGTGTTAGCAGCATAAAATTCGCCGTTGTCTGTAGCATAAGGTCTCTGTACGATTTCCATCAATCAGTCTTGCGTGGAGAAAACAATGGAAGTGACTCTCTCTCTCTCTCTCTCTCTGTCTCTCTTACTTCTTCTTGCATACTGACACGTGCGCGTATATGTAAGTAATTATCGATCTCGCCCTCGCGAAAACTATATAGAGATCCTCTTGGGGGGAGTGGATCGTAGAGGCGCAAAGCTACTACTGCGGATAGAGCACATGTGATCCACGTGGAGGGATTGAGAGAAGATGAAAGGGGAGTTTCATGTTTTACGTGATTTGCCAAGTTGAAGTGCAACTCTGGAGAGATGCACGCTTGTGGAGAAAGGTTACGTATGGAATCTCAAGATGAAGCTGATGCATTAAGATCTTTTTTAACATGTATTTCACAAAGCGTTTTATTCGTAATATTAATCGTTACGATAAATATTACTTCACTCCGTTTTAGGCAAGACTTTCGTTCTATACCAGGCATGGAGTTTTTTAATGCGATTGAGTCTAATTCAAAGGGATAGGATGGGGAAAAGGGATTGAACTCTAGTAAAAGCCAGGATAGCTGATCTCGACTTCTGAAGCTCTACTTCATAGCTCGGAGGGGTTTGGGTATACTAGGGTGTAGAGGGATAAACAAAGCCAGAATTGCCGATTTCGGCTTCTGAAACTTGTTTAATAAGGATTGGGTAAGGTAGAGGTTGAACTTAAGAAAAACCAAGATAGCCGCTTTTGCCTTCTAAAGTTTAACTTAAGTGGGGTAAGGTTTGGGTATGAGGTAGAGAGATTTTTGAATAAATAAATTTTGTATGCAACCTATAGGGGGTAAGGGGTAAATGAAGCCAGGATAGCCGATCTCGACTTCTGAAACTTCATTTAAGGATTGGATAAGGAAAGGACAATGCAACAGGGATTGAACTTAAGAAAAAGCCAGGATAGCCGTCTTCGACTTCTGAAGCTTTTCTTTTGTTGTTCGTTAAGGTTAAAAAATTAAATGAGGGAAGGTTGGTTTCTAATAAATCAAAATAAAGCCTATAAGGGTATAAGGATGAGAACGAAGCCAGGATAGCCGTCTTTGACTTCTGAAACTTCGCCTTTATAAAGGAAGTGGATAAGGATAGGGTTTGGGACTAGGATTGAAACTCTGTCTTAACTCGGAAAGGTTCGTTTTGGGTAGGGAAGGTTTGACTTGGAAAAAAAAGCTTGAGCCAGGATAGCCGTTCTCGACTTTTAAAACTCTCGCTTAAAAAGAGACAAAAATTTGTAAGGAACTGGTGACTCACTTTTATATTGCTTTTACCAGACCGAGACCTGGGAATGATCTGATTTTTACAGTGGAACAACGCTTGTTTCAAATGCGATGCTCCTCCTTGAAAAAACTGCGGTGTCGAATCAAAAACGTTGTTGAAATCTTCGGCGTATCAACGGTGGTGAAAAATTTGAACATCCGTCTATTTATAATTTTTGTCGTTGTTTTAGTCTTGTTAGTGTTGAGAGGGTCGAAAAGCAGGGCTCAATCATGTGAGGGCGACATTCCTTCCAAACGCCACAATTGAGTCGAGAGGGGAGAGCCCTATGCTTTTATATAGAGAGCGAGCGCTCATCCCTTCTCTAGGGTTCTTTTAGGCGGCTAGTATCCTTCTCTAAGTGCGAGAGAGAACGCTACATTGTGGGACGAGGAAGGAAAATGAGAGAGACAGCAGATAGTCTCCTCTCTCTCACTATGCGCTTTTTCGTAAAGTTTTGCATTGTATTTATTTTATTACATTATTCATTACCTTACTTTAGTAGATTGTATTCTAATAAAGTATTACAAATTTGAACAGTGATTCTAAGTTGGTTACAGTCAGAGTTATAGCTTACAGAAGAATTATTATTAATTAATACTATTTTCATTTTACAATAAAAATGATTGATATAAAAGTATATAATTTTAAATCTATTAAAAATACGCAAATTGAGTTAGATCAGTGCGGGTTTTGTGTTATACAATGATCATATTTATTATTAAACAAATATATATTTTATTTGAACAGCTAAAGAGATAAAACAAACAGTTTTATTGTTAAATGGTATAATATGCTATTCTTAATTATTTACAGTCGTTAAATTTTTAATCCTTACATTCGTAAATAAAGAAAAACTTATTTTATTAAGTTTTTAAATCATTTGTTTTATATTGGAACAAGGAGAAAAATTATTATAATTAAACTATTTTATCAGAATTACAAGATAGTTAACCAATTATAAGTATTATAAATTTAAAAACTGAAAATAATATTTTATCGTAGACTACAAGAAAAAGGAAAATTTTTTTAAGAGCGCAAACACATGTGCACAATACGCAGCGCATCGAGGGGAGATAAGGTCTCTTAAGGAGCTTGCGGGTTCTTAGAACGTGGGAATTCATATTTTTCTCAACGGCTTAGTTTTATTACTACGAAGAGCAAAATTGATCCGTTGATACTCCAAGGCCGAAATGGTAGTTGTGGATTAGGGGTTACAATAATAAGAAAAAAAAATTTTTTTTAGGCGCAAACGATCCCGTTATAAGTAGCTGAAAGTTCTCAAACGAATTGCTTCAAATCCGTTTCCGATTGGATCTCATCCTTTACCGAAATGATTCTCGGCCATATGCATGAACGACACGATCGAGGAACATTTCCAATAAGAAAAAGCTGATATAATCTCGGAAATTATTAGAAAAATTTATTTGCAAGCTTTACTCTTTTTATGAGAAAATTTACTATTTTATAGTAGCGCTGGGATACACTAGACAAGTGGGATTTTTACCGTTTTAAATAGTAATTTTAAGATTTTTATAGCACATTTTATTTTTTAAATAATAATTTTTATTATTTTTGTGGCAAATTTTACCATTTAAAGTAGTACTTTTTGTGACTGCTGCAAAAACAATAAAAATTAATATTTAAAAAGTAAAATTTGCTATGAAAATCTTAAAATTATTATTTAAAACAGTAAAAATCCCACATATCGAGTGTGTCCCAGTACTACTACAAAAATAGTTAATTTTCTTATAAAAAAAAAAGTAAAGTTTACTAATAAATTTTTATCCATGATACAATGAACAAAAATCAATATTTGTGCGGAGACGAGAAGTGTGCATATATACATAAAATTTATCATTCAATATGGCATCGCGGATGAATGGATATAATTTTATAGGTGTATATATACATATATATCATTGCTTCGTAAAAATAACTTTGTATTCATTATCTTTACGCGTGGACCAACTAGCTAATAGTTTGCTTTACTTATGAAGCTATAGTAGCCGTCGAGCAAGCATTAATTATGGTAGTTGTGTTAGCATTGAATTACTATCTACTTAAGAGTTATATATATTACCCATAAGAGTAAGCGATCTTTATTAACGATCTTCCCACTGTAATTTGCCTTGCTAAGGCTCTCCCTCTTCCTTTCTCTTTCTACAACATGCAAATATATTTTCTTTATTTTATATTTGAATCATGTTAGAGCTATCGAGCTATTTATCTTTCATGTTTCCTTTTCTCATTACAAAAAATATATTAGGGGAGACCTTGGAAAAACGGCTACCCCGAGAAAAAGGATTCTTACCTATATTTTGTGTATGAAGTATAGAATTTGTAACCGAGATCGATTACGAACGTAGTCATTATGTAAGTTTCAGTATGTGCGTGCACAGCGTGGCGATAACGTCGCCAAAATATATGAAAAGTGATTTTCAAAAGTTTTCTTACGATTTAGTCAAGATACAAAGTGAATTTGTTTGAAAAAATTAAACGTCTATTTACGATTGTATTTTTTTTATTTATAATATTATACAAATACATCCGGCAAAGAACATTGAATAAGCTAGTTAGAAAAATTCTTAAGGAAAGTATCATCTGTCATGATAAATGATCAAGAATCGATAAACCTAGTTTAAAAATGGTAATCTACTTTGCGAAATATTAAGAAAATGAAAAAGTTATCGTGTTATCTATTAAGGTAAAAGTACCAGTTCTGGAACGATTTTTGGTGTCGTTTCAGTTTTTCATAATTTCAAAATGAATTAATATA
>JAYJLV010115536.1:0-10946 GCA_036873485.1 Torymus texanus | reverse complement strand
CTATTATGAACGTAAATAATCTGTTATTGTATTCACAGATAGGATAACGCACGTGAGGGTTTATTTACCGTAGTGCATCAATAACATACTCGGCCGAGTGTCTGTACTCGGCCACGACGCGATGTCGTGGAAATGGACCAGGTTCGAAACTCGATCACTAGACAATTTTTCAATAAAAACAGGAGAAATCCAGAATACAACGAATTTTCAAGCACAAAGTGTGCGAAAAATTACAAATTTTGAACCGTGTTAGCAAGCGCTGTCGGGCAAACACGAAAGAAGAAAAAAGACGTTATTTGCGGCTAAAGATTTCTTTTCTTAAAAAACAGTACATTTACAGAGAAAATTGACAAGACTAAAATGTTTTTAGAATTAGTCAAAGAGTATATGAGAATTTTTCGGAAGCATTTTGAGAAATCTTTGAATTTGCAAAAAGTTGCCATTTGCAAAAACAAAAATTTTTCTCTAAACTCATCAAAAAATTCAGGCATATTTTTTGATTGATTTTAAGAATTTTTCCTCTCTTGACACTTTTTCCATAAATTCGCAGTTCTCGAGTAAAAAATTCATGAATTATTTAAAAAAAATTATTGTTACGCCACCATTTTGAAAATATTAAAGCGAAATATTGATCCTTTAACCATGGTTTTTTAACGTTCAGACATTTATTCCACCGGCTAAATAGGTTCTCGGTAGATTCCCAAAGTGAAAGGTTTAAAAAACTCGATTTAAAGAAAGAAAAGAGCGGAAAATTATGCTTTTTTTTTGTTTAAACGCCATTTTTTCATAAATAACAATAATTTTGAGCTATTTCGAGTTCACCATCGGAAAGCGCTTCTTTAAAGCTTTCGATATATGTGTCTCTCATTTTTTTGGACGTCTATAGAATTAATTATGAGATCCCAAAGACCGGTGTATCGCGAGTGGCGTTTTCGGCTGAAACGGGTTAAGACGGCCGGAGCGGTTGGCAGCCCCTGAGGCCCACGACACCGAGACTCCAATTCATGCTAAGCATGGGCAAGTGCCTCCGCTGCAGAGGAAAAGTCACGGTTTACCCCTGGTAAGAGCACTCTGGAGTTAACTCGTTTTGTCGCTCCTTTCCCGCAACTTTGGAGGACTCCGAAAAATCGAAATCACCACCTAAAAATCTGTGGATTAGAAATTCTCATTCCCAGAGCTCTCCTCAGTGGAGGTGAAATCAGAAAAAAACACTTCGGTCAGGTAGAGGGAAGATTTGAACCCATGACCCTAGGGTCATGGGTCTATCAAATAGGAAGCAATCACAGAATTATCGGATAATTTACGTTCGTTATTCGAAAATAATCCTCAATAAAGTAAAGCCTTTTTTCAACGTATTCGGTATTACCATAGTTCCTTTTCGTTTGCATCCTTTAATGCCAACGTAGTTAATGTGCCTACAATAGAAAGAGCTCCGTATTGTTTCAAAATACAAGGTCAAATTTATTACTAAATAAATAAGGCATATCCATCGGAAAATGATGATCCTAAATATGATCAGCTTTTTATTATAGATCTACAAGAGAGAGACGAAAGACGAAGAGAAAAACGTAGAGAAAAATGAAAAGATTCGAAAATACTTGGAAAATTTATCTCCAACGGAAGCAATTGATTACTCGCTATGGAAGGCTATTATAACTAGACGATTTCAGACAAGAAAACGGTAGTTGGGCAAGAACGGACTCGGAAAAGGCATCTTTATTCGCTGAACATCTGTGCAAAATCTTCAACCCTTTAGAACCAGGCATTACCGAACAAGAAGAAAATAGTTTACTAGAAAACACATAACCAAATACACAAGAAAACCCAGTAAAAAATGTAAAAGCCAAAGAAGTGCATCGTATTATACGATCCTTAAAGATAAAAAAACACCAGGTTACGATAACATTAATGGTAAAATCCTAAAAAGCTACCACCAAAAGCAAAAATACTTCCCGGATCAATGGAAAGTAGCACAAGTTATATTAATTCAAAAGCCTGGAAAAGACTCTGAGTCGGTATCATCATACAGACCTATTAGTACATTACCAGCCATGTCTAAAGTTTGCGAAAGAATTATTTTTGAAAGACTAAATCTGAAAACAACACGCAACTATAGAGCAGGTAAACAGAATAACGTCTACTATCAGAAGTTCCTTTGAAAATAAAAAATACTGCATCGCTGCCTTCTCGATGTCGCACAAGCTTTCGACAAAGTTTGGCACAAAGGTCTTCTAAGTAAATTAAAAAAATATTTACCAGATTATCTCTACCAGTTGCTGAAATCATATCAAAAAAATAGAACATTTCAAGTGAAAATAAAAGATACTGTCACAGATCTCTTTCCTATAAATGCTGGAGTACCCCAAGGCAGTGTTCTCGGTCCAACGCTTTATCTACTTTACACCGCAGATATACCAATTATGGAAAACACCAGAACAGCTACATATGCTGATGACACTGCCATTATGTCAGTACACTCATGTCCTGTCTCAGCCTCTGAACAACTACAAAACTACCTTAATAAAATCTAATATTGGTTTAAATGTTGGCTAATAAAAATAAATGAAAATAAATCAACGCATATCACATTCACTTTACGGAAAAACACATGTCCGCCAGTTCGATTAAATGAAATAATTATACCACAAAACGATAAGGTTAAATATCTTAGTATGCACGTTGATCAACTTCTGACATGGAAAAATCACCTATGGACAAAACGCAAACAGTTTAATCTGAAAACGCGAAAATTGTACTGGTTATTGGGAAATGAATCCAAGCTTGCATTAAGCAATAAAATACTTCTTTATGAAAGTGTACTAAAGCCTATCTGGACTTACGGCATTCAATTATGGGGATCTGCATCAGATTCGACCATAATTATCAACAAAAGGTATCAATCGAAAATGCAGAGAAGTATGGTCAATGCACCTTGGTTTATCCCAAATGGACTAATAAACAAAGACTTAAACAAAAAAACAGTCAAAGAAGTTATAAATACATCTCATCAAAAATAAGGATAGACTTTCTGAACATCCAAACGAATTAGCTGCGGAACTTGCCAACAACAATATGAATGTCTCAAGACTGAAGAAGTATATAAACTTGCCTTCGGAGCGCTCCCGCGCTCCTTGACTCTAATATATACATTGTACAACTTATGATTAAATTTCTTCTATCTTTATTTTTATTAATGTAAAAAAAACGTCTTATTTATGAACTCTAGTTACTGACCAACGGGAAAGTACACTCATGTTATATTGTAACCTTTTGTATATAAAAATTACTTATTGTCCATAGACAGATTGTAAGAAATAAAGGAGTAATAGAAAAAAAGTCATGTGTAATGATGAAGGAAGAAATTGAGCAACAACGTGAATTATTAGGTAATAATACGCAACCTGAATTACAACCAATTTTTAGTTAAAACCCTGGCTATAAACGAAATAGATCTCTGTAAAAAATATAATTTTAACACTGTATTACTACAAAATCAATAAATATCAAAAAACGATTCGCGGCTAAATTTCTTCTATTATCTATAATTATTCTAAAAGAGAAAAAAAACTGTAATGTTCTGTCAAAATAATATCACGATACCGGAACACTATCTTGAAATCAGTGAATAAACAAAAAGTGGCTTACACAGAACGAGCCGCTAATTTTCCGTGATTGATCTATAAAGGTCTGAAAGTTGTCTTTATTTTAAACAATAAGGATGTTCGGTGAGCATGGCATGAAGATAGCAAGGTACAGTAAAATGAACAAAAATCGAAAAAACTGTTTCACACAAAATTCATTGCTTATCATCTGTGATTTATTTGTGAAGCTAATGTTTAATCCAAAACTTGATACTTGATGGTAGTAAGGGGGCAGACGCTATTGTAAAATAAACTATAACGAGGTTCGAAAATAAAATACGGAAAAAATATGAATCTCGGTTCTCCGTATTCTGTCGAACTCGTTTGGCTCTCATTCCCGCGAATTTGTGCATCTTAAGCGTTTATTGGCATCGCTCAAGCAATGTATTCGCGAGATGCGCGCGGGGAGAGCGCGAGTATCACCGTTGCAAAGTCGCGCTCAATTCAATTTCGAATTAGATTCTCTCGGGCCGTCAACCCGGTACGGGTGCGGATTGCTAATCGTTGCAACGGGGAAGGACGCTTCCTAACTCCACCGATCCGCACAGTTTGATCAACAGACACGCACCAGAGCGACTGACACTGCGAGCACTGCGTCGTCTAAAAGAAGAAAGTGTTTGGACCAGTGTTCCCATCACTGGTCCCCCGCATTCTTTGGTATGTTCGGCTCATAACAGCGAGCAGCCGGTGTTGCATTCACTGGCCCAAACGAAAATAATAATATCGATCTGCCCGCGCCGAGTGGCGGATACGTAACCTTCTTGTCTGCACGCAACGCGACACGTATTTTGAATTGTACTCAAGCGTGTAGAATATATCTTGTTATTGTTCTCTATGTAACTGAAGATGTTCTTCATTTCTAACCTTCATCTAATCTTCTCCTGGATACCGCCCCACAGTAGCCGGCTAAAATACCATTTTTAAATTTTCTTTTCTTTTAGTTACATAGTGATATTTCTATTGTTAATATGATTGTTCAAAATTATCTACTACTATTTTAATAAAAATATCACTCTATAATTAGTATTTGAGCGTTCAAAACTGAAAAAATCGGAAATTTACTCATTTTTTCCTGATTTTTTGTCATTTTCAATATTGCACGCCTAAATTAAAATAAATATTTTTATTAATTTGTACATGCAGGATCTCCTTTAAAAACATGAATTTTAAACATTATGATTTATTATTTATAAAAAAAAAACATTCGTAATTAAACCAGGTATATCAAGGTTAAGAAAAATCGCGTTTTATTTTTTTTTTTTTAGTAGGTAAAAATAAAAAGGGTTTTCACGACTTTTCACTTAGGATACTTGCAAACAGTTAATTCCACCGTTCATGCATCATAGCCGACGTTCGCGCATGCGCGTGAACTGACAGATTTGTTAACTGTTGAATATAATTCAACATAGCATACGTGAACGTGATTAGTCGAAATTTTTGTTTGTTTAAAAGATTAATGAAATAAGGAATAACTTTTCTAATTAATACGAAGATTTTATTAAATAGGTTTCTTAAAAAAATGATAAGTTGAAAAGAGAAAGTTGAGCATATTCGAAGGTTTTGAAAATTAATTGGAGTTTTATGAAAAGGGTATCAAAAAAATTGAGCGATAGTTTCTCTAGTACAAAATAAGTATTGTATTCAAATGTCTACTGTGAAAAGAGGGGCAAAAAGGAGCAACTTCTCTCGACGTTATTTCATTGCTAAAGTATTCTAGTTTTTAAAAAAATTACGACAAAAATACATGTTTTTAAAGGTAAATTCTGTATGTACAAATTAATAAAAACATTTATTTTAATTTACGCGTGCAATACTGAAAATGACGAAAAATCAGGAAAAAATGAGAAAATTTCCGATTTTTTCAGTTTTGAACGTGTAAATACTAATTATAGAGTGATATTTTTATTAAAATAGAAGTAGATAATCTTGAATAATCATATTAACAATAGAAATATCACTATGTAACTAAAAGAAAAGAAAATTTATAAAATGGTATTTTAGCTAATCGGCGAATTTACACCACTGTGCGCCGTCTCCGCAGGATCATCGTGCCGAGACGATGATCATCCTAAGTAGCCGCGCCTCGTGTTTCAATAGCGCGAGTCTTTCTCTCCCTTCCGACACACGGAAAAGTCCAGTTCGAGCGCGAACCCGATATTTGTACAGGAGTTTGGTCGCAGCATCCCGGGAAGTCGGATTAGATTGACTCTCGCGTTCTAGGGAACGCGAAGTACCAATAATAGGGAAAATAGCTGCAAATTTTATCCCGTTATAAAACAAATTACCAAAATAAACCTGACGGGAAATTTGACCATAATTATTTGTAATTTATCAATAATGATACGAAGTTCGTAGTATACACCTATTTTTACTTAAATGGCGGGTTTACCATTCAATATTCAAAATTTATTAGTAAATGTATAAATGTTACAGAACCTTTAGCTTGTACGCTTTCCTCGAACACCGCTTGCTCCTTACTCGATCTCCTGGCTAGCGAGTTCGCACTTATACTTATAAATAAGCGTCATAACGCTTTGAATAGGATCGCAATTAATATAATTATATATTTGTATCGCGTCCTTCTGTACCCAAGAGCTATAGCTTTGTTCCGAATTATTAAGATCAGCCGGCTTTGGTGTAAAAAAGAAAAAAATGTTCCTTGCATTTACGGAACAACCAATCTTAACTTAAATTTAGGATGTAACCATTTCTTAAAGAAAGTATCTTGAGCAAACTCTGGAAAATGTCTTTTTTTATTTAAAAAATGCTCAGTTTTCTATCTAAGTCATTAAAGAAAAATTAAAAAATACTTTTCCACATATGATGTTTTATAGTTTTCATGAAGATAGAAAATTTTTAAAAAAACGGCTATCATTGAAAACCTCAAGAAAAATACATCGGAAAAATTATTTAACATTATATCTTACGTAAATTTTAGTAGCATAAACGCAAGTTAAAAATAGCATAAATTAAATGCTATCATTTGCAATCTCAGGAAAACTACATCGGAAATAATTAGAATAGTCGGGAGTAGCATGAATTGGTGCTTTCGCTCTGCGATGAGAGTTTACGTGAAAAATCCCATATAGTAAAGGATTTATATATATTTAGATGATATTTAAAAAATCAATTTTGATGTACTTTAAAAAAAAATGATGGCCATGAAAATATTGTTTTCTAAAGTTTCTGTAGAATTTTGGAATTCGTTGGACTTGCTGCATGTTCTACATTTATCTTAGTAACAATATACTTTAGCACGGTATTTTGAAAAGTCATTTAAAAGTGAATCGCAAGTATAACCAGAGAAAAACAAATTGAGTGTTTGCAATAATTTATAATGGAACCGGTATAGGGATATGGCTATAGATTAACAGAAGCAAAATGTCAGAGCTATAGTTTTAATCAGTTTATTTAGAAAAACGGGTCTCAGGAATCTGAAAAGAAGTTTTAGGGAAGATAATAATTAAAGGATTTAATGGTTAAAAAGAAATTTTATAATATTACATTTTAAACGGTTATTTTTTTAGAAAATCTTTTACTGGATCTCCATGAATTAAAGCCTTAACCTTCGAAGGACCGGCATTTTTCAGTTCAAAATTGATGTCAAAGATATCGCCAATTCATTCACATGCAAGCCCAATATGTCTAACTGAGCTCCCCCCTCCCCTAATGGACACTAAAGTGGCCACGCCGGTCCTGTAAAGATTAATTATTTGTAAGTCATGTAGTTGTGGTTCAAAGAGTTAGAAATATATTCAAAATTTGAAAAAATAATTTCAAACTACTAAAAACAATAAAAAACATAAAATTTCATGAAAGTATAAACTGCTATTACGGATATTTTAAAAAGCTCCATTAATAGACCTGAATGTCTCTTAAAACTTTCTTTTATCATTAAGGATACATGAAAAATTAATTACACTATTTAATTAATGAATTGATCTCTAAAAGCTGTTTGTTTATAAAATATTCACTTCGTTTACACAATAAATATAGTTAAAATTCTTTTTCTATTTTATTAGTATGTTCGATAAGATTTTTATGTTTAAAAATTGACACGTGTCCGTAACAAACATTTTCCAATAGGTTCTAATCAAATTCGCAATGGGCCAAGATAGGACCTTTTTGGCTCTCGAGCTTTATTCTTGTTGAGATTATTCTAAATGGTGAAAAAAATAAATCGAATTCAACTACATATGCAATTAAAACTGTAAAACAACTCAAATGTAACATCGCCTAATAGTTTCGCATGCCATAACTGTACAATATAATATTTTCTAGCCGTGGTTCAATTAAATGTTGACAAAAAAAGGTATCTTTATCGATGCGCAAAGCGTGAAAGTAAAACACTAGAGCGTAAACTCGGTAGTTCGGACACACAAAACTCACACGAGAGACTAACGTTCGCACACTCAGTTGAAAAAATTAAAGAATATATAATATTGATATCTCAGTTTAAAAATAATTTTGAAATTATATAAAACCTTAGCTCTATATGGATCTTGAGGCACGTGACTGTTATATACCTGAAATAAAATACATAATTTAGTAAAAAAATTTTATATTGAGAAAAAACGAAGGAGATTGTCGTCAAATGTTTTTAAATAACTTACAGTATTATAATTATTCAAAAAATATAAAAAATTTAATGAGTGCCGGAATAAATATTTGATGAACTGCAATTTCATAGTCCATATTAATATGATTTCGTTTATGTTGGAAAAACAAAAACATGTAAAGCCTTATTGTTTTATGTTGCTAATCGGTCTTGATACCAAATTTGCAAGTGGATCATTAACCAAGACTTCTCCCAGGGAAAAAGAAATTGATAATTTATTGGTCATCCATACATTCTTATATTTTCTTATTTCTTTATCATTACATAGTGGTTGGAATACTAGTGATATTTTATTAAAAAGTATTGAAAATTATCTCTCTCCTCTCTCTCTCTCTCTCTCTCTCTCTCTCTCTCTCTCTCTCTCTCTCTCTCTCTCTCTCTCTCTCTATCTCTCTTTCTCTCTCTCTCTCTCTCTCTCTCTCTCTCTCTCTCTCTCTCTCTCTCTCTCTCTCTCTCTCTCTCTCTCTCTCCTTCCCTCACTTCCTCGCTCTCTTATCGGTTCATGTGGCCGCTGATGCCTGTGCATGCAGTGTCCATTCTATGCTCAGACAGCGCTGCTGCGCAATATCTTTTGCGGCGCCAGCTGCCACTACGTGCCTCTTTTACTACTCCAGCTTCTCGTAGCTGCAGTCGAGTAGCTGAAGAAGAAATTGCGTATAGGAAAACAGTAGCAGGGAGGGCGGACAGGTGCTTGGGCCGTAACGTGCAATTGGCCACATTAGAGAAGATATATTAATTCACAATAACTTGAAGTTATAAATAAAATGGTCAAATTTACGACTATAATATTGAAAACGTACATAAATTTAACTTTATGCAGTAAGAAAAAGTGTTCTTACTTTAGATAATTGTTAAGTTCCGCAGACGTAATGAGTGTATTGTTTTTTTTTTAATCTAGATTACAAGTTAGCGTATATACATAATACTATAATTGTACTGTATTTTTAGTATGTCTCAAGATTTTCACCATTTTATTTCTTAAACCTCTGCGACCTTTAACCATATTGTAAAATTAGTTTTTTCTTTTATGCATTTACAACCCCGTCGCATTAGCTTATTTGTTTTAAAGCGTATGAATATTTTTACTGACATAGTAAATTTGATAATAATATAAACACATACGCTAAATATACAAATTCCTTAATTCCTTTATTATTGTAATAATCATTCAATATGTTTCGGTCCAATATTTATGCGTTACTGAATCATATTGAACTTTACTTTTAAAGTAAATGTTGTGGGTTATTTATTATTAATCATCATGGTAAAATTCATTTCTAAAAGTAAGTTAATGTACATGTATACAATGTAAAGCAACATATAAATTGAACAACGTTATTAAACGGTCATCATCTTTACCGAAGAAAAAATTGAAACACGTGATAAAAAGTGAGAAATGTAATTAAATGTAATTAAAATCAAAATGAAAAAATTAAATTAAAATAAATTAAAATGATAATAAAGTTACTACAATTGCTCAAGAAATGATATAAAATAGTAACCTCACTGATGAAATATACGGCAATAGAATTGAAATTGATAATACTGAATTTAATGAAAGCATAATATTAACTCCTAAAAACGCAGATGTATTAGAAATTAACAATAAAATATTAAATTAAACACGTGATAAAAAGTGAGAAATGTAAGTACTGTAAGAATATTTAATATTTTCTTTTTTCATTAAATAGTACAAATCTGACTGTCGTACTGAGCAGACGTGTTTATATTTTGCTTAGAAGTATAAACACGTCTGCCGTTTAAAATTATTAACAGCCGTTTAAAATTATTAACAGCCGTTTGAATATAACGTTACAATGTTAACTGACAAAATGAAAATTACTTCAACTATTCAAAGAATAGTGATTTAAAAAATATATTTTTAAATAAAGTTAAACAATATCGTTGCCATCATGGCGTCGGGCAATAAGGAGCCTCCCGATGCCTCTCTAAATAAACATTACAAGTGTCACTCGAGTGTGAAAGTTGGTCCATTGTGTGTGGCAATTTTTATCATACAAATGAATTCGTGGCAAAGTATAGCAGAAATAATACCAATACATAAGGCTAACGAAAAACATCTTCAAAATAATTATAGACCCATATCTCGAAAATATTCGAAAAACTTATTCACAAAAGGTTAAGCCATTTCTTTAACAAAAATGATGTAATTTCCAAAAGACAATTCGGATTCAGGAAAAATGTAGGAACAAAAGATGCACTTCATCAAATAACGAGAGTGATTTATAACAAACTTGATCAAAGTGACCTTGTAGCTGTTACTTTCCTTGACCTAGCGAAAGCTTTCGATACGGTGGATCATACGATTCTCCTAGAGAAGCTACATAATTACGGAATTAGAGGAAAAGCTTATAACCTAATAAAAAATTACTTAAGTAATAGGCAACAAAGAGACAAAGTTAACAACAAACAAATTATTAATCTATCCGATTATAGACTATTGCAGTGCTGCAATCCATGATATAACCGGTGACGAAGAAAGAGTACTTCAGAAGACCTTCAACTCATGTGTAAGATTTGCCTGTGATTTAAAGTTAAGGGATCATATCACACCTTATCCTGCCACTCTGGAATAGATAAAAATCAATTCAAGAAGAAAATACTTCATGTCGACGCTCATTTACAAGATCCTTCATACTAATTGCCCAGAATACTTAGCAGATCAA
>JAYJLV010115525.1:0-10947 GCA_036873485.1 Torymus texanus | reverse complement strand
TACCGATATCTCAAGAAAAAGGGTCCATTGGCAAAAATTCTGAAACACGGGTATTTTTATTTTTAATAGAGAACATTCTCCTAAAGTTTCATCAAAATCCGTTTCCCGAAGGGTGTGCACTCTCCTTGTTAGTATGAAATCATTTTTTAACCTGTCGCAATGAATAAGCGTCTTTTTTGAGCATCTCTTATGTTTGCTACAGAATTACTCATGTCTAATTTCTATATAATCGCGACGATCTCCGATTAAAATGTACTTCAACAGCAAACATTAAATCGTACATTGTCCTATTCTTTCTGACAAATCTCGTTAATGACATATTAACATAACAATTGAATTAATTTTAACGAGCGGAAAAGTACCCCCCCCCCCAATACATATATATATAACTCTATCTCTCTTTCATTCGCAATTTATGGTATAATACCAAAATTCGTCAACTATTGTCATAAAAATATATATGTTTCCTTAAAATCTATATGACAATTAATATAGCTCTTCAAGAAATTATCCGTGCAAAAATATACCTACACCGAACGTCGCTCGTCAATATTTGATCTTGGTTTCGATAACCCATAACCCCTACAGTTTCCTCAATCAATGAAAAAAAGTCGTCAAACATTAACACGCGACGCGATGTATAACGCCACATTATTGTGTATACGCACCTATATATACATGTTACCCAAGCGTCTACAAACAAACTACATACGGGTGGATCGCAAGTATAAAACAACGACTATAGGGTATATAGACCTTTTGAATTTATTGTCGGTGGCACACATGCGCGGAAGGAAATTCAATCGCCCAATTATAAATTGCGCCAAGAACCTTGTGTGTGTGTCTGTATACACACATACGCACATATACTTGTATTCATCAGCCAAAACGACAACACCGATCATTCCTCCTCCTCCTCTCCTCTCTCTCTCTCTCTCTCTCTCTCTCTCTCTCTCTCTGTACCTTCGTAGCGACGAAAGAGAGAGAGAGAGAGAGCGAGAGAAAGAAAAAACGAGAGTGAAGGAGAAAGAGAAGGAGGAAGGAAGGCTCAGGGCCGCACGAGCGGCAAACTGGTTTTTTAACATTCCTTCGCTCTCCCTGCGTGGCGTGCGAGTTTTGTATCAAAAGGCGCACTCATGGCGCGGCGCTATACACCCTCCCGAAAACACATACACTACTATATACTGCCATCCTATACATTACACTCACACACATAGAAATACATATATCAGTATATAAAACCTTATAGATATATTCTTCGTTCCGGGGTGCTATACGAATTGACATCGCTATATGGCGTCATATATGCTCGGAACGAGGAGGATTCCGACGATTCGTTGCGGAAAAGAAGAGGGAGAGAGAGAGAGATTGGGTGCGGTGATTTTTCCTATACCGAGATGTGAGATCGGAGAGGACGATGACGATGTTCCTTCCGAGGATTCCGGCGAAGGATTTTCACGGTACGTTATAGAAAACTGGTAGGTTATAAACGCAGGTGTCGATGAACGCAGCGATGATGTCGGGTGGCATGTATTGTATTATATACGATGTATAAGGCCGAACGTGTGTGTGTGTGTGTGTGTATATATGGGATACGCAGGTACATACGTGCTTTTTGTTTGAAGTTTGCGGTAAAATATTTGAAGTTTTAATCTTTATATGTATAAAAGAATGGGATAGATTTTTAGATTACTTTTTGTTGTTAAACGACAAAGCAAGAATTTATAATGCCAATATAAATGCAGCTATACCACGCAACGCGTATCAATTTAAACTGATTACCGTATACACTGTTTCTCGATACGAAAGTTTATTATGCATTTAGAAGATACTTCTAATATACATTCCATCAAATTTTATACAAATAATTTTGCTCAAAAAACACTAAACATAATATGTTAAGAGAAAGAACGAAAGGAGACACCTTGTTATGTAACGACACTACAACACGTCTTGCGGTTTCCAGGAAACCATCGCGATCGCCGAAAAACCAATAACGCATGCGAGCGTGTATAATGTATACGCTTAATCAACTGGATATATAATACCGGAGCTGTTCTCGTCTTCTGTTGGCTTATCAGCAGCTTTTATGATTCATCAACGCGGCTGAATTACGATTGCGCCTAATTAACGCGACATTTCGTGTGTATGCCGTGCTTCTTTTTATTATCTCGACCTGTGCGAAAATGTGATGTGAAGATGATGGAGTTATATGTAATGTGGCATGGAGTAAGAGGGAAGTTGCAGGAATGTTTAGTGGATTGCAATTGGAATGTTATTTCGACATGGGATTGTAGCATGTATACATGTGGATATATATTTAATGTGGGAAATGTTCATTTTTGAAAAAAAATTTTCATACGTGATAATTTCTGGAACATTATAGGGTTTATTACTATTCTTTTATAATTTTGTTTTCTAGAAAAGCTTGGCTATTACAACATATAAATCAAAACAAACTAATTCTCGTTCAACTTGCGTGAGATAAAATTACTACATTTTTTACGTTTGTTCAACCAAAAAGATATATCAATCGTTTTTTTTATAGCAATATAAAAAGATTTCATTCTCCGGCAAGCAAACGAACTAAATTAACATCGTGTACACCAATAAATAATAAAAGAAAAATCTCGACGTTCTACGCATTACATAACTCCATTTGAATAATTATACAAACAATGAGAACAACTATTGACAAAGAAAAAAAAAGCTTTTTGAACGTCCAAAACAAATATTTTGTATATTATATAGGTACTAAAGCAATTAATAACCTTCTCCACAATTATAAAATTTCAAGAAAAAAAAGAAGAGATAAAACAAAATCTAAATTCACGAACTGTTTAAACACACATATACACGTATACTACAATATTCTCGCACGGCATCCCACGTTATCAAGATCCCCGTTTATACATGCGCAATTAACTTTTGTTTTAACACATCGCGCAGCAGATACATATATATACTGATACCAAGCTTGCGCGCTTATATCATCTATACATAACTTCTTTATCCCTAAAAAGAAAATTCTCGACCTGCAACCCCAATGAAATCAATCACCGCGCACTAAAAATCATCTAGTATAATAATATATGTATAACCAATCGGACACGTGCGATGTAAATGACAATCAACGTATGTATATACGTATATATGTATATATAATATTTCGTTGTGACTCGCACGTGTACACGCACGCGAACAAGATTATATCTACCTGGAATCAATAAAATCTAAAAGCAGCGACCGCGCTATGTGTTGGAATTCAAACGCCCCCCTTTCCCCGAGAGGAGGGGGAGAGAGAGAGATCTTCTCGAGATAGGATTATATGTATAAATGATCGGAAGACGCGCGCGAGCGCCCGAAAAAAGCCTTATATTCCTTTAATTATGCAGAGAGAGAGAGAGAGCGAGAAAGATGCGGAAAGTATATAGAAGAGGGAAAGGAAGGGAAAAAAGGATGAGAGGGAAGAGAGGCGATGACGAGGTCGATTTGGAACGGTGATCGCTTTTTGTATATATACAGGCCGAGCTTTTTGTGTATGCCTGAACGAGTAGCTCTCGGTTTATACATGGCCGAGTAGAGGTTGCTACGCGTTGAGATTAGATGCATGAGGATATATTATAGGCACGGGGGTCGGGTTATAACATCGTTTTTGTTCATGGGTCAGCATATATACCCAGCATCGTATGTATACTGGTGTGTGTGTATAAGTATCGGGAAGAAAGTTTAGAACTTTGATCGTCCGTTGCGCTGGGGAGATATGAAATGCTTAAGCTTTTTAAGAGAAATAATAATGATAAAAATGAAGTATTTTGAATAAAAGGACCAGCGTGAACATATACTCGGTAATAGGTGAAGAGCATATAGTCGTTAAAGTTTTAGCAGAGACGTGTGCGTATAATATATCGAGAGCAAAGTTATTTTTTGCTATATTCAACGCCACGTGCGCGACGTGGATGAAAGATTATCGATACATTTTTGATACACATTTGTATTATATATGGACTCTTTATTCACTTTTAGCATTAGCAAAAAGTATAGTGCACAAAGATTATTTCAAGTTTCTTCATGTACTTACATACTTTGTTGTATAATGATAACAATAGTACACAGTGTATACATATTGCTGGAAGACTTATACTGTCCGCAGGGAAATTTAATATCAGTTTAAGTGGAAAAATTATCATATACGTGAATGGGTAAAGAATATATAGTTAAGATAAGTTTGTAGTATACGCGTGCGGTTTAGCGAGTAAAAGTAATAATAATTGTTACGATTCCGTCTTTAACTACAACTATGTCATAAACGTATCTATAATCTAACCATTAAATAAGAAATAAAATTTACTTGTTCCAATACGGTATACTAAATGCGTAGTATATAGTAATACAAGCATATTTCTCAACAAAAACCACATTAAAGTTTACTAATAGCAACAGTAAAGGATCTAACATTCCAAACAATTAACTCCTCATTCCATTCCGGCCGAACTTCTAAGTTCACGCTTCGCTAGGCACTACTACGCATCATCGTCTAAATACCTATCCACTCACTTTTTCCCCTACCAAGAATTCAAAAAACACCGAAAATCCAATTCCCAATTACCTTAACAAAAAGCTCTCGCGTCTAAAAAAAAAAAAAAAAGCAACACCTCTTCAAATCCGTCGACAAAATCTATACGCATACACGGAGAAAGGAATCTTTCTCCTTCCACACCCACGACAAAAGGTAAAAATCAGCAAGTAGGATCGTTAAGGTTCGCGAAAGATCGGAAGCCCGCACGTTGGTTGGATTTCAAAAACCTCTCTCTCTCTCTCTCTCTCTTTCTCTCAGCGGCAATTGAATTCTTCTTCGCGACGAAATATCGCCGCGAGCGGTTGTGTTACTGCTGCTGCTGCTGCGCTTACTTAACTTACAACCGTGTGCTCACTTGCTATGCTACGAGGGCCGCTGAAATGATCGTCGATCCGCCGTGCCCGGGCGGCTTAACGAGCCTGCGTAAATACGTGAAAAAATTCTGCTCCGAGCTTGCTTCCTCCGGTAGAAATGTATAAGTATATATACACGCGCACGTGTGTGTGTGTGTATATGTGTATATATATATATATGTGTGAGTGCGATGCCCCAAGCGAGAAAATGAAAGAAAGAAAGAGACTTGGCCGTTCAGCCTTTTAACTTCTTCGTCGTCTTTTTTTTTTGCGTGACTTCGTGCGCTCGCGCTAAATCTGAGATGGAAAGGGATCTTAATAAGATGCTGCTCGAGGTATATGAGGTCGATGATGGTGTGCGTATGTATATGGGGAAGAGTTGACTGGATGTATATAAGCAGGTGGCCGGTTATGGCATTTGTTTGTTCAACGATTGAGTTGTATAATTGTTTCAGTTTGACGTTAGACGATGTATTTATGTATATTGTTGCGGAAGGGATTGAAAATTAAAGATTATGTAAACGCAATTAATTTGTTTTATTAGTAGTAATATAAGATTAATTTACAATGAAGTGTAGAGTCTTAAGAATATAAGGAATTCTACTTGCTAAGAGAAATATGTGATAATTGAAAAAAAGTTTAAATCACATACATTTTTGTAATGTAAATAAATGAGTTAAAAAAAAAATTAAAATTCTTCATTGATCTTTACACGCTAAATGACTTCTAAATGAACATCATTCTTCAGGGGTGGTATATGATTAATAAAGGTGTCAGTCAATTTTTTTTCTCTATTTCGTATGCGGTACGTCTGCCGCACGGAACATATGTAAGTAACTGTTATTTCGAGTCGGCTTGGACTATGAAATGCTAAGCGAAACAATGCATTTTAAGCGCTACACTGTCTGCACTCTAAATGTATAAGTAAATCTTCTAAACGGAAAACATTTGTTGGAAATTTCTAGGAAAAAAAACAGACTCACAAAAATTTGAGATACTATTTCAGCATCCTTTCAAGTGATGTAACAAATACATTATATGTATAAAGGAAAGAGTTTCACATTGATGACCAGAATTTATAAACAATTACATTAGAACCTCTTTTTTTTTTTTTTTTTTTTTATAAAGAAACTTCTGATCATTATGGTAATTGAAACAAAACTAATCCAACTCTTTATTATGAATTTTCTATAAAAATCATTTTCTTTTTCAGTATCTTAATTTTGATCAATAGCATCAAAAGCTATAGTTGTAAATGCTATGGTCCCTATTAAAGGGTGCAGCAGTGCGCTGCTTATCGAGTATAAGGAATTAAGTGACAAACGAGCAAACGGGGAAATGACACACTCTGTATAAATAAATGTATTAATTACACTGCAACCCGTAAAAATTTAACATATATAATTTTTTCTTTTTTATGTTTACCCACCTGCAGCCTCTTTGGGCCTAGCAAGTGTATATATTTCCTCTTTTACCCTTTTTCTGAAAAGCTTCTCCGGTGAAGACGTATTTCAGACGCCGAGGGGACATCGGGTCCACTTCTGAGTATAACTTCCCTGGAGAAGGTCCCGTATTTCAGGTAGAAGGCATTGGATTGGTTATCTACCTAACTACCTTACTTACAAATTTCTTACCACTGTTTCGCATATTCACCCAGGTTTACGCCTGTGAGGCAAGGGAAAACCTGTAATTTTTCTGAAGGAAAAATTCCAAGGAAAAACCCGCCCCGAAGCAGCCGGCGTCCAGGTTTCTTTTCCCATTGAAGAAAAAAGAAAAAAATCCGAGTGATTTCACCGGGAATCGAACCCACGACCCCTTGAACGGCCGAGTTTCCGCTAGCTAAGGCGTGGCCCTTAACCAACTGAGCCACGGATCGCTCTATAAATGCACTTTTTATGTATGATTCGTTCACTAGATAATATGATATCGGGTTAAAGAAGATATATAGATGAATTTATGGTAAATAAAGAATTGTTCTTTTTATTCAACATATTTTTGTTGTAAATCAGAGCCTACGAATAATATTTCTGAAGGGTAATAAAAATTCGACATAAATTAATTTTTCACTACATAAAACGTTAATAAAACCTTAATTTTTAATGCTTTATCATACATGTATGTGAATACAATGAAATTGCAATTTTCTATAAAAGCTCATATTTTTAACCAGTATACAAAATGAAAACTATCAACATAACTATATAATATCTCTACGTGTAGAGCTGTCATTTTTATCGCGAAATTTGACATCAATGCTAAGACAGAGTCAGTCTTACATGACAGATGACTACAAAGTTTCTCAACGCATCTCTCAAAAAATGACTGTTGCAATCTTATATATTAAAAAGATTTTGTTTATTATATCGGCATCAACCTATTCCTTTCCAAATTTTTCTACAAACACTTCATCTATATATATATATATATATATACACACACTTCATAACTCTTGCGAAATTCCACACGAGCAATTAGAATTCCCATCAGTCCACTCGCTTGCTCAAAATCCATTACATCGAAAATCCATCATCATCTATGCGTCGCATACGCACGCACCTATAATACGACGTTGTCATCATGCGTGCCCTCCCGCATATATACCTATATATACATACTCTCGTCGGAATTGAGTTATCGCACGGCTCTCCCACGAAACGTTATTATACGCCATATCCTTGCGCATGACGTGCTCTCTCTCTTTCTCTTTCTCTCTCTCTCTCTCTCTCTCTCTCTCTCTTTCGTCGTGTCAAAGATCTCATTATAGATGCGATATATATCGATTCTCAGCTCATGACGAATAAAGTTCCGAGTTCGATTTCTCGGCAACCCTCGCCGGAAATACTCGAACCCCACGCGTGAGCTATGCGTTGTATGCTCCGCCCCCCTACGAATTCCAAACGCACGTGTGACCGTTCTGAGATCGCCTTTTTATGATCTCTCGGAGGTCGAAGGCTCCTTTCGGGCGTGTTATTTTCGAATTTCTTGGAGAATTGGTGAAAGAGGTTTCTTTTTCTATTCGTGAAAGAGTGAGGGAGATTGGATGCGAGAATCTTTTTTTTTGTCGGAGGGGGATGAGGATATAACGTTTGAAGTAGTCACAATAACGTTTTGGACTGGATGACAAGTGGATTCTCAACGGTTCGAATGTATATTTTAGTTAGGGAATCTGTGATTGCAAAATGTATATGTTGAGAGGAGCAAAGCTATCCAATTAAGATTCGAAGGAAACGACGACGATGGTGAGAGTTGAGTGCAAGATCGACGCAAAATTTTTAAATATCTTTACAAACGAGAATTTTGAATGCGGTGAATAAAATTGCGGTCGCTTTATAGATATAACTTTTGATTTTTTTATATAGCGTTGATGTTTGTGATCAAAAGAAGATACCTCTATATATATATATACACACACACACACACACACACACACACACAGAAGAATTCATATTTCTGTAACGAGGTCCATATACGAGCTATATCAACAATTCGAATCAAACGTGAAAAAAAAAGAAAAATAATTCGCCTCCAAATGGTCATATAGGATCCACGCGCCATTTAAATATAACCGCTTACTAGCGTTCGCATCCAGATGTATAACGCTAGCGCGCCACACACCGAATTCCTCTACACCTGCGAAACGATCCGACAACACCATACCAACCCGACGCAATCCTTCCCTTACCAATCTCTCTAGCTACGCATTCCTCATCTCCACGTACCGTTACACCTCTCTCTCTCTTCCTCTCTCTCTCTTGATCTTGCTTATATATACGCATATTATATAGCTCCAAAAACTCATCATCGTATCTCTCCCAAAACCTCTTTAAACATACCGCTCGCGCATATATATACACACACACACACATACACACACATACACACACGTATCGCGTAAACAAAGAGCAAAAAAGTGCGTGACTTCCTCGCCTCCGCGTGCGCAATGCACAATAATGTGTTGTGTTCCCGCGCATTAATCATGCGGCAGGTAGATATAGGTATAGGTATAGCGAACGTCCACGCACGTTATACATATAGCCGCCCGCACCGGAATTTTTTCACGCGTTCGTCTTTCCGTCCGAGGTCGGTTCCTATATATTCAAGAACTCTCAAGCCTCGCGGTCTCCTTTCATTTTTTTTTCCTCTTCGAGAAAGAGAGAGAGAGAGAGAGAGAGAGAGAGAGGCCTTTTTTTCGTCACAGTCGCTCCTCCTTTTTCTCTTTCCTCCGGGCTGCTGCTCCCTTCCGCAGGTAGTTGGTGCTGCTGGTAGTAGTAGTAGTAGTTGTTGTTATTGCTCTTGTAGTAGTAGTTGGTAGTAGACGAGACACCCACAAACCTGTTTTACCTGTTATACGTGTGTGCGTCTGTATACCTGTATGTGTGTATATATTATGTGAGTAAAGCACGAGCGAGTTCCTTTGCTTTTTCGGAGCTGCAGGCGTATATACTGCTGCTACTGCTGCATCGTACACGTGCATGCGTGTGTATGTGTGTATATATATACCTGTTGAAAACTCCGGATTATTCCACCCCATGTGCGCGATCACGTCGGCGTGTGTATAAAGAGCGAGAAAGAGAGAGAGAGAGAGAGAGGGAGAGAGAGAGAGCAGAGGATCTTTCTTTCTCCTCTCGTCTGTCTCTCTCCTCCGCACTGGCTGGGTTCCTTGGGAAAATCCGAGAGACGCGAGGGTGCGTTATAGATGTACGCACTTTTTTCTCTATATATGTGTGTATCCTACTCGTAGCTACAGCCGGTGTGTCCCTGTTTCTTTGATCGGGGGTAAAACCTAGAGAGAGAAAGAGAGAGAGAGAGAGAGAGAGGAAGGGGGCGCAGATGACGAAAATATTACGAAAGATGCCGGGACAAGATATATATATATATATATATATATACTATTTTTTTTCTGTAACGTCTTAAGAGCAGAACAGCGGCCTCGTAGAGCCATGGGAAAAAGGAGACGCCAGCGACCGTTATTATTGTCGTGTGTATTGTGCACCCATCGAAGGGAGAGATTTCCTCTCTCTCTCGCTCTTCCTTAAGAGTGTCTCTCGCTGTCTCGGACGTTATATTGGCAAGTGTGACTTTTCTTATGTGTTCTCAAGGCGTTGCAACAGCAGCATAGCAGCCAGCAGTTTTAGGGGGGCGCCTATTGTTCGAAGTGTATACGTATATTTTTGAGGCTAAGGGGTTGGCCGTTGTCGTTGCCTTTTCGCCAGCAGGTGCAGCGTGAATCGGACGTTTTACCGCAGCGATGAGAGTGTTTTTATTCCGCGTTAAGGGGGCGAGTTACCGATGGTCTCGAGTCACACCGTAAATTAAGGTATTGGACAAGAAGCGGGTATAAGATGCGTGCGAATATTTCAAGATGTGTATACACTGAGAGAATAAAATCTTTACAGTTAACGGATCTTTGTTTGGTTGAAGCTTTGAAACTGTATACGCTTCGTTAATGATGTTTGATCGTAAATGTATAAAGAGATAATAATTTAATCAATTAAATTAGAAATATTATCTGCAGAAATTTTGATATTAGGATAGTTAAGACAATAGTTTGGCACATATAGATGTTAGAAAAAGAATTTGATATTTTGAAGATTAACGATTTCTTTTATATTGGAATCTGAAATTCCATATTGTTAGATGTGAAGGGTAAGTATATACGTTGCATTGGAAAATTTTCGTCACACTTTTATAATGATTACACAGCCACACAAAAAAAAGAAAGTGGTTGTATAGCACATTAAATACGAAAAAGTTTAATATATTATTTCTATACAAAAAGTTTCACATTTCTGAGTTACAAAAACATAAAAATTGAAAAACACATTTTTTGCCTTTTTTATTCTTTAAAAGTCCATAGCTTTTTTCTGTGTCCTTCAACCATCAACAACAAATGGTTTTCTTAGAAATAATAAATGAAATATACTTTTTGGACTTTATTACAAAAAATTCATTATGTCGAGTACGCCTTTTACATAAATTGAAGGATTGCTTTTCACCGATGAAAGACAAAAATTT
>JAYJLV010115514.1:0-10948 GCA_036873485.1 Torymus texanus | reverse complement strand
GGAGATCTCGAGAGCGTAGATATATACACACACACACACACACACACACACACACACACACACACACACACACACACACACACACGTGCGCATGCTTCTTGGTATTACACATGCTACTCTCTTCCTTCTTCCTTACGAGTCTCCTTTTTTCTTCTCTCGTCCACTCATTATTTTCTGTAGCCCAGCACGCGGACCTTTTCTTTGCCCTGATCGCGCTGTATATAAACAGCTGCTCAATGTGGACTTGAATGATCGATATAACTCTGGTCCTGAGATATCTTTGTATGTGACCATGTACATACAGCAGTCTCTTCTTAACGATGGCATAAATGATCAGGCGACTTATTTTTTTTTTTGTTCGCATTGGCTTTCGAACGAATGAACGGCGTTCGATGTCGAACGAAGCATTTTCACGAATTAATAAATTTACGTTCCGTTTGTTATACCAAGGAACATGAGATTATCTTGCCACGTGTATGTGTATATATATATATATATATATATATATATAATCAAAATTTTTGCTTCAACTCTCATTAGCACTTAATGAGAAACTTTCTCTCGCGCCACGCTTTACTTCACTATATATGCACCTAATTATATATACGCGATCGCGATTTATACATTACGAGATTCAAATTCAATTACACCGAAATCCGAGAGTACACAAGCGGGATTATACCCCGGGAGTGTTATGTAACGGTCTTTAAAAACCCACTGAAGGTTGTGTTATACTTACGGTATAGTAAAAGCCAGACGGAGAGATTTGAGCCTACGATATATATACATTATACGTACTAATTTCTTGAAATGCTGTTTCTTTTAATGGTACTTCACTGCATTTTTTTTTATAGCAATTAGAAGGCCAATTAAAATTGAGATTGATTTTTAAAAAAACGTTATGTAATTAAAAAAAAAAGATAATTACGCTGAGAGAAATGATATAATAAAGTACTATAATGCATAGGAATGCTGTGACATACTTGAAAAATCAAAAAAATTACTATATTTTAAAACTTACAGCACGCGTATATGTATAAAAAGTAACACAAAGAAAATAGCGCAACAAAAACACGTGCAATAAGCAATTTTCGGTTTGAGAAAACTGCCGTTTCAAAAATTATTCAAGTTTAACATTAATTGAAGTCTCGCTTTGTGATTGTAGTCCACCCCGAATTCTACCTTATTCTTGATTTACAATAATTTGAGGTTAAAAATCGGCAAGCCTTGAACAAAAATAATTTTTGACATGTCAATCATTCATATACATAAACTTATATACTCGCTCTTGCGTAATCGACTGCATCCACCTTTATATATAATATATAAATCGGGGACGAACGTTTTATTCCCTCTCCTTTTCTCTCGAGGTAAACTCGTTCGCATCCTTAACCATCACACGCGACACATTGCTTTCCTTTTTTCCTTTCTTTCTTTCTCGAACGAAGACGACGACGACGACGACCATTCGAAGGACGACGACGACGATGCGAAAGAGAGAGAGAGTGAGAGAGAGCGAGGGAACCTCGCCCCTCGTAAATTGCACGTATCGTGGGCTTTTAGGACCGGCTGCGATCCGGTTTTGACCTCGTGAAAGCGCCAACGAGATTTCGCGGGCCGAGAACTCGAGGAATAAAAAATAGAGAGAGAGAGAGAGGAGATGTGGGAGAACTGCTTAAGGGATCTTGCGACGTCTTGTGACGAAATAGAGCGCCGTGATGGGTGACGAAATTACCTGCATCTTTGGGGAACGCTGTAATCACTGTACTTCGCTTTTCATGTGTGTGTGTGTGTGTGTCTTAGTGTGCTTTATACACTGTAAGGCCGCGAAGGAACGAGTTTGTTTCTTCGTTGCATGTGCCGTAATACGTTTATTAGCTCCACGAGCAGAAAAATATATCGTTCGATAATAATGCACTGTTCAAAATGCAAATGGTAAAAAACGAAAGTCTACGCACACGCGATAATGAAAAGGTTAATGTCTTTGTAATTACAATGAGGAATTAGCATATCGCGAGAGTACACGACGAAAATGCTAAGCTATATAGATAATGTATAACAACCCGCGTTCAGCAAATTAATCACTGTATTTTTTTTTTCCTCGACGTACAAAACTTTGTTTGAGTCTGTGAAAAAATTGCAAATTATTTAGGTTGTGTGATGGGTTATTATTATTTTATTGTTATTTAAATTTCAATAAATGTATATACGGCTTTAATAAATGGATTTTTATATTCTACATATATAATATAATCGTCATAATGCGTAACATCCTTGAGGAGAATTTATTGAGACTGCTGATGGTTAATCGGCTGACCAAATATTCGATCGGTAACATCCGGGTGTGTAGTGCCTCGATTTAGTATATGTCTGTCCCATGTCTCTCCGACGATAAATTTACGACCGTTTTGGATTTTCACATGCATATATATTTCTGCATAGAAGTAAAAAGTCTACACTTGGACTGTCAATATATAACGATATCGTGTAGGTGACACAAATCATCTAAAAAATCTCGTAATTAATGATTATCTTCTTTTGAAACGAATCTGGTGGTTTTGTAACAATTAATTATATATTTAAAATAGATTACTTTTTTTTTTAATATCACTAAAGAAAAATGGTTACGATAAGACTTTCGTCGAAATGAATAAAACGTTCCTCATTACACACAGTATACAAATTCCATGATAAAAAAATCTGATATCGTACTATTCATATATAATGAAAAAAAATCTGCACCGCCTATGTTATTACACACTGCTTGTGTCTTCTAGATCAATAAATGCACAAAAATTTTAACATTTTCTGTAAAAAAAAGAAAAGTCATTAAATCCGTCAAAACATGTGTGATTCATTTTGTAATGTAGCTAAAAATAAAGTAATTTTTAAAACTTGCGACATTGATAGCTTTAAATTCCATTTATAAATATTAAAAAGTACGCTAAGATATATTCAATATTTGAAGATTAAAAAAAGGAACATAATTATTGAGTAATTTATTCAATACATAGATATAAGTATGACTAAATCATTTTTCGCAATGTACTGAACTTCAAAAATTCTAAGTCAAATTTAAAGAATCAGGACTATTTATACGCACTAAATCAAAGCGTTTGTATTTTATCGTAGAAAAATTAAAAAAAAAAAATCATTTTAATTAAAACTTTTTGTATTTACTATTGATCATGCCATTGTATAATAACTGTAATTTAAATCACCGTGAAAACCCTTCGGAGAAGTTTACACTTCAATGATCTGACTTTCGAGAAATTTGTTATTATATCTTAAAATTGAGGAATCGAAACATCTTTTGTAGTAAACGCTATGTTGTTAAAAAAAAAAAAAAAAAAATGAGATTACACTTGTGATTGTTTTAAAGTATATTTATTATTTAATTCTAATTTTCTATAAGTAAGTTCATGAATCACTAAATAATCGACACAACTGATTAACACTGACAATTACATTTATATACGATCGAGAAGCAGCTCAGAGAATGATAAAAGCTTAGTCATGTATTTTATTGAACAAAATTATACGCAGCCAATCGATTTTACAAGTCTTTACTGTGGTATAATACAAATAACAACAGTTTCGAGGACTTGTCCATATATATACACGCGCATATCTTACTTTTCACCTGCGCTTACTGGCGACATTAACTCGGTCACTTTGCATTCGTCCGCACGTGTGAACGTAGCCCACGTGTATAACCTACACGTGTATAATTTTTTTTTTCAGGGCTTGATCCACACTCTTTTGATTCTCCAGTAAAAGCATCCGAAAACCAGGGCGTAGTAAAATTCAGATATCCGTCCGCGATAATTGACATTTTCACATTCACCTGACGTATTTATTTTGCATAGTTATACACTGCTATAGCGACTATAATGATGAACATTAGAAAAATTTCCTTACTTATTGTATTATTGCACTTATGGAAAATCAATCGTCATCATCTTACACCTCTTTACACCTGTGCTGAGTGTGAAGCGCTCGATTGAGTTCTTATATTATACCTACATATACATATGCCTGTGTGTGTGTGGAACCCAAAAAGTTGCACCGATTGCTGACCTACTCCACGAAATCTTCAAAATTACCGGTGCCGATGAAAATGAACCGCTCGTTTTCAGTTCTCACGTGTTGGTCGTTCATTTTTATTACTTGCACCGCGAAGGTAATTGAGAGGTGGCCGCGAATGATTTTTATTTTTATTCGATTCCGATCTCTGTTGCGATACTGTTTCTTTATTTTTTTTTTCTTAAGCTCGACGAACGTAAATTGCGTGTTTCGCGCGACTCGTCGTCATCGTTGTTCGTGTGCGATCGATGCGTTGAAATTTTCGAACCGTCGGACTATATAAAGACGATATATCGGTGTGTTTCAAGAATCGCACGCAGCCGATGTTCGTTTGATGTATACCGAGTGCAAATAATGATCTCTTTCTTCTTGCATCAGACAGTGAAATTCTCAAGTTTTATAAGAATTTTTAGCTAGTATATACACCTGAAACAATTTGCTATAAAAATAACGATACATTTTTAATGTTCACGACGAAAAAAAAAATCAAAAAAACTACGACTTCGGAGCACGAAAATCATCGATAAAAATCACTTGTTCCTGCATAATTATGATCAATCTTAATATCAGTCAAAAAGGGAGAGCGCGTAACTTTTCAATATGCCCAACTGTTTCGCGCGCGTGGCGAACGTCGAATGAATCGTGCACACGCCACATTCGCGTCAATCCTGTATAGTGTATATATAGTGAAGGATGAAGCTCACTCGCGCTCGCTCATTACCGTCCGACCAAATTAAAGCCTTTCATTCGCACGAAAGAAGATTCACTCGAGCGCAGCGTGTATATGTGTGATGGAGCAGCGAAGCTCTTTGATTGACCCTCGATAATGGACGAGTGGAGCACGGCGATAAATGCTGCGGGTCAATTGAGTGTGAGAAATCTCTCCCGTAGCGCGAGCGTTTAAGACGTGGTTTTTTTTCTCTCGTATAAATCCTTAGAGGTTATTAGTCTTAATCACGAGGAATTATAACACACCTTCTCTGATCTCTTTAGTTTCTCTTTTCACGGGTATCATTTGATTTGTTGGAGTTCATTTGCGGCTTTTTGATGTAACGCGGTTAATTTTTTTTCCCGGATGATTTTTAATGAATTGCGAAACAATAATAAATTGTATATATATATATATATATATGTATATATATATGCATGCATAATAACGATAGATCTATTACGACACAAATGTCTCCTACATAGCTCTTGTTATTTGATTCGCCTGGTACTACAACATTATTACAATCATTTTTTACTATTTTTTTTAATCCCACGTGTATAATAAGTTCAATAGCCTCTATTATGAAAATATGGGGTTCAGCATTAATGTAAGTATAATAACTTAATGAACTTTCAACGAAAGTTTCTCTCTTTACGATCGTCGAAATTAGGCAATTCATATAAATATATACATGTACGTATGAACCAACGCATATTAGGATACGTAAAAAGTACATTCAAAGTAATGAATATGTCATGCTAATGCGCTAGCCTATATTTTTTTTTTTAATTACACTGCAATTATCTCGGAAAATTAATTTTTTAAATGTCCATGAATATTTAAAACTAGAGCGGCTACCGGCAGCTACATGACTTTCATGAATTTTTATTCGGTGCTCCAGTTTCGCATATATAGGTATACCTGCATGTAACAGAAATATTTCTTTCGAAATTCTTTCAACAATTACTATTAAATAAAGCATCGTCTATTCCCAAAATCATCAGGATTCCTCAAACACCACATCTGCATTGACATTCGCTATACGATTCTATACACAAGTATGTCGTTATACAGAAAAAATAAGATACTCTACCATCGGTTTCCCAGGGCGATCAATCAAATACAACCTATACACATCGACTTTGTAACTCTCAATTCTCGCGGACGTTAACCACCACCTTCGTTACAACCGCTGGCCCAATTTTTTAATTACACTGCGCGCGAGCGCGTGCTTCGAACTTTATTAGCACTGACGAGTCCTCTCTCTCTCTCTATCTACCTCTTTTTTCATCCCACCGCTGTATACAATCGACTTTGCGCTAATGGTACGAAAGGGACAGACACAGATACGAAGTAGCATACAGAATAAAGATGTGTATGAAGCTCCTCTGTGAGTATATATCAGCATCGTCGTTCCCTTCATCTGCAAGACCTTATTGTTTTTTGCTTTTTTTTATCGGACCGCCTCTCTTTTTTATATTACACTCGTATGCACGTGCGCCAGTCGGCAAGCGACCTGAATTGGGGGGCGTCCCGAGTGAAATTGCGCTCGGGGCGCGGGCGGAACCATCTCTCAATTATCTACCTCTCTCTTTCTCTCTCTTATACGATCCCTCTCTTTAGGTATACGTTCAGTGATTTCTTTTGCTCCTCTCAGCCGTCCCCCTTTTGTGTCCCGTGCATTGGCTTTTGATATTTTCCCGTCGCTCGTGACTTTTTGCGCGCTCTCACTCTCTCTTTTCGCCCTTTCTTCTTCATTATCCACGCATCTCTGCGTGTGCCATGCCCTATAATTCCTCTCAAGGCTCTCTCTTCTCCCGTTCTTTTCCCACAGTACTTATCGTTTACCTTCTCCTCTTTCCTCCTACCTTCTTCTCTCTTTCTCTCTTTCGCTTCCTCTTATCTCTTATTCTATCTCTCTTTTGATTTCGCTCGTAAATACGGCGCGTCCTTGCCTCACTTCCCGTTAGTGCGACTATATATATATATATATATATATATATATATTCGCACATGTCTCTCTCGCTCTCGCTTTGGTTTTTTAGATCGCGAGCGAGAAACGAGTTCATAAGGCAAGAACGGATGGACAGACAGAGGGATGGAGACGAAGATTGTTTATCGTCGGTCGTTGCCGATCATCGTCAAGCGCGGTCTAATAACGCCGAACAACGGTAGCGGTATATGGATGCGTTTATATGTATATAGATCAGGAGCTTGATCGATCATTGCGACGCTCCAAATTTATCGTTTAGGATTTTATGATATTTTAAAAGAATCGAAGAAGTAAAATGAAGATTTTTTTTTCAGTTTTAAGAAAGTTATACTTGATTTTAAGACATATTTCTAAAATTATTTTATTTGCTAACCGATGTTTTCCATTTTCGGCTTAAAATAGTAAACTATAGTATATAATATAAACAAAAGTTTTTAAAATAATTTATCTATATAAAAATATCTGTCATAAAGAAAATTTTTCCTCTCGTATGTAACCCAATAAATATATAGGTATACTATATATATTCAATTCATAACCTTAAAATATGGAAACAACATCACTAACTTTCAAACGAAATCGTTGCTTCGTGACCAATATTTTTCAATCCTCTCACTTCAGTCCCTATTCTCATACCATCAACTTTCAAAATCCCTTCTTTTTTGTCTATCAAACTGTATATATATATATATATATATATACCTTTCAACCGGAATCACTTAATAAAACACTTCGACACCACGGCAATAGAGAAAGCCCCGCGCTATAACAACGCATGCGCGCGCGCGCAATTTCTCGATCGCCCTAAGATACACACACACATAGTACCGTTGCTTTCGCGAGACGATTATCCACGCGTAAGATCGCGCCAGCGAGCATGAGACCTAATCGCGATAACGAAACAATTTGGCTCCCCCCGCGTGAGCTTTCGCCTCTATATGTATACACTTCGTCAACCTTAGCGCCCGCAAGCGGATTATTGAGAGAGAGAGAGCGAGAGAGAGTGGATGCCGTCTGATAAGCTCCGTCGTCGCTTTGTTACTATGAGGCACAAGAGAGAGAGAGAGGGGGGGATAGATCTTTCTCTTGTGGGCGTTGGCTTAGGATTGACCTAGACTCGAGGCTCTCGCTCTTTCACCTGATTCGATTTCGAGGCCCATTATTGTCGACAACGTGCGGGGAAACCCGTAGTCGTTCGATCAATGCTGCTCTATGTATGTGTGTTTTTTTTTCTCGTCCGCTCTCGTTGCGTACTGTTGTGGGAACGAAGAGAAACAACATGTGGGTCTAATCGAGTTCTCGACAGTTCGTCGTTTACGCTTGATTTATGATGTTTTTGTGACTCGAATAATGGTTTTAAATAGGTTTTTCGTCAATATTTTCTATGTACTGTTACTATTAAAGAAACTTTTTTAATGTAATGTTATAGGGTTGAGAAAATTATATGTTGATTTAGTGCAGAACTTTAGTTTTAAGCAATTACCGAAAGTTCCTTGGCTGGACAACATTTTAATGATGATTTCAGTATTGGACTTTTAATATAATATTTAAATGTTTTTATTTTGTTTTTAGACAAATTTTAGACATGTGTAAATACACATAGAAGTTTAAAATATACATACACCTTTAACTCGGTGAAATCGTACTATATAATCCTAAAAAATATATTTATTTTTTGTTATTACTGCGATGTAACCATCTCGAGTCACTAGAGGAAACCATAAATGAGTTACTACATTGACACTTAGTATTTATTTGTCAGTTTTACTCTACGCTCTTCTAAAGTTTTACTATAATGCATAAAGCTAAGGTGTAATAAAAATCTAATAATCAACGTGCGACTCAAGTGCATCACCCAAGCGCAGCCGGGCCATACACTTTGAAAACCCCTTTAAACCTTTATATTCCTGCAATGGAAAAGTTGCCTATCTATATCGTATCTATAGTTGTTCATACTTGCATCTAAACCCCACTTCAAAAACAAAACATTTCACATTCCTATAGCGAAAACAAAATTATCAAATTCTCTCAAACTACGTTGACCGAGACACATTTGCAATCTTGCACAGTTTGTGCAATCCACATTACTTCTTACAATACAAAAATAAGTTCACTTTTATTAGTCAGCAAGTGTACATTCACAAGAAATTCTTTCACTTTAAATAAATTTCTGTTCGCAACACTAGTCACTTCTATGAAGTCCAATCGATGCAGATGCTTGAATTATTCATGAAATATTTTCATCATCTTCCAATAAAATTTAAATACCAAGTTTACAGTCGGCCAATTCTATATAAAAGCATCAAACTTCGAAGCTCACAGTATGTGTGTATATATATACAAATATAGGTCAGAATAAAATTGTATAATTTTGTATTTCTTTTTACTTATACGTATCTGGCCCCATGCACTATTAATTAATATTCATTTTCACTCAGTCTCATATTAAAACTTGTATTATAATTTGTCAGTCTAAAAATAATTCAGTTCCCCTTAATCATTTTGTCCTCGAAATGAAAACTATACTTAATTTAATTCACCGTCATGGCACCACATAAATACAGAAAGAATGTTTTATTTTTTTAGAATTTTATTAAAAAACCAAGCTTCTGAATTTCTACCCTCGAAATCGGCAGCTCCAAATTTAGCGCCACCAATGTAATAATACAGGTGTATACTTACCGTGTCCTATATATATACATACACCTAGGATTCGAGTATACACATATACGCGCATGATGACATACCGAGGCAACCACAGATAAAGGTCGGGGGTCTCTCACCCGCATGTTCTGGTACAATAATATCGCCGTTAATTATCCGCTAGAACCGCGTCTAACTGGCTCCTATATATATATACCTATATACTGACACCTGTATACACGCGTATAGAGCTCTAGAACGGCGTGACCGAACAATTTGTTGTAACGAATTTATATAACGATCTTTCCAGCTGTGCGGTAATTGCGCGCGTCGACTGCGGTGGGAGCTAATTTTATTAATAATTTAGTGTATAGTCGCAGATAGTGAAATGGTGAGATAGGTATATATACGATACGCGCTTTCGATAAGGAAAACCCGAATTATATCGCTTCCTCTTTATTACGGCGGTTATCTATTATATCGCGTTGATTTTTAACTCTCGCTGTTTGCGCGCTTCTGTATCGCACTTTTTGATCGAACTCGTCAGGAGTATAAAGGGAAGTTGTTAACTTTCCCGAAAACTAAAGTTACAAATGGAATATCTCGTCTGTGATCCTGTTTTTTTTTCTTAGGTCTTGTACCACATGTATGAGAAAAATTATGAAAAATTAACGTATTCAATCTGAAAGACTGAAAGTTTTTAAAAAAATACAAAAAAAAAAGATTTTTTTCAACTTTAAATATAATAAACCTAGAAGAACTCAATTATTATGTACTTTATTTTTAAAAATTAGTACTTTTTTTTGTACATGTACTTCGTCTAGGAAGAGTTGTATTATTGACTCTCCGAACGCACGTATTGCATATACTATTACAAGGGTTTAAATGGATAGCATTTCTGTATGTTATACACATCCCGAAAGATTCAGATATTGCTTATATTTGCTTCGACGCGCTGCAGACATTGCACATACTTTTCTCCGCTGAAATGTCTCGATTCGATCCAATTTTAGATCCAATAGACCGTCGTGATGCGAAATTAGATCCGAGCACGCAGAGATATTTCTTTAATAATTGGGTACGAACCGAACTTACGTTACATGCTTTCCTTTTCAATCTCGTTCGCGTATAAACAATGGCCCAAACTGATGAGAAACCCGCCTTGTATCCGACTCTACAATAATTACTGTCCAACAGACAGTTTGTTATATATATACACACACACACACACACACACACATACGTACACAGATAATTTTTATAGCACTTTATATTCGCGCGCGAAGTACACTCACGCTCGCTTTCCAGTCATTTGTATTTAACTGTCTATTGTAACGCGCGTTTCGAATTCTTTGGCAAATGTAAGTGCGCACGCGGCGTGTATTCGTTGCGCGACTCATGTATAACACACGTATAGTCGCGCGGGTGCGAGAAGAAAGAGAGAGAGAGAGAGAGAGAGAGAGAGAGAGAGAGAGAGAGAGAGAGAGAGAGAGAGAGAGCAAAAAAAAAAAAAA
>JAYJLV010115503.1:0-10949 GCA_036873485.1 Torymus texanus | reverse complement strand
TATACTTAAGTCTCAATAAATCTTTCTTTCTTTTATACCTATAAAACTGTCTCTCCTTAATTACCACACCTCAACAACCTCTACTTAACATTATTTGGTCTTAATGAAACAGTGTACGAAGATTATAGTGAATCTTTAAGAATTGAAAACCAATTACTAAAACAACTCAACGAAGAATTACAAGATAAAAACAAACTACTAAATGAACTACTTACGTAAGAAAAACAATGTAACAACAAACAACAAACAAATTTCAACAACTTCAAAACTTATGCGGAAATTACAACCTCAAATATCAAACCAAAACCAAAAGAGTGCCTAAATTAATTATTAAAAAAATGAGCAATAAGAATCAAACAAACCTAGAGAAAACAGTCCTTCAACACTTAACACAAGACAAAACAATACAAACAAAAAGTTTTTCATGCAAAAACAAAGATACAATAATAATAAATTGTATGAAAGAGGAAAATATCAACTCACTCGTGAATTCATTAAGGTGGTCATCTCCCTAATGGCATCTCAGGCCAAAATCACCTGAAAAAGATAAATAACATATTACTATCATAGAAATACATATGTATACCATAAATACCACTTATTCTGATTACCTAAGGCCACTATAGAAATCTTCAAATTTATTTTTCACAAAATTATGAGTTTTTCAAAAAATAAAGTTTGGTGTTACTTTTTTTCAAGACTAATTGATGGATTTCAATGGGACCAAGTGCAAATGGCTTGTAATAAAATATAAAATTTGAATTCAGCTGACAGAATAGAAAATGGTGATATGACTATAAGTATTGAAAAGATCACAAGAAAGATATTATAGTGGAAATGGTTATTCTGAAACCTAGTCTAATGTTATGAAAGCAAATCATGTGAAGAAAAAGGAATGAAAAAGTTACAGTGCATGAGATATATCAGGAAACATTTTGATTAGTGCAAGGAAAAATAAAAAATGCTTTATTTAGAAAAGAACGGTTGATTTAGAAGAAAGTAATATATGCAAACTTTCTAGATAATCACAGCAAGGAGCTATAGCCGTTAACCAGTTGAATGATTTTGCTATTGATTATAATTACTCAGCCTGTTTTGATAAATGTCTGGATGCCATCTATCTGTGATTAGTGCTCTGGATCTGAAAAAGAAAATATCACAATGTATCTATTTTTACACAACTAGTTTTATTCAGTTTATTTATACTTATCTAATATTCAGCTGATTGAATCTTTGTGCGAAGAGAAGATACAACTTCAGTAAATATCTGTGCAAACACCGTGGCTAACCTCGACATGGGGCACCGAGAAGGAAAATTAAAACATGGGGTACTGAGCAGACGACAGCTTAAGATTGGCGCGTGATTTGACTTCGCGAGTAGCATTGAAAATTTTCGTACAAGTACGTGCATGTATAAATTATATATGTAAATATAACATATATAAATATTTAATTATTTAATGTATTTTCTTTGTTTAATTTTGAAGTTAAAACGTTTTCCTTTTATTCTGGATTATTTTATTAAAAAATTATTTAAAAAGTAATCGTTAATTTACAAGTCAACATTTTAAAATATTAACTCTTTTTTTCTTTAACCAAAAACTGTTCGGGAATTCGTTTTTTGATGTTTCCTACGTTCGTTAAACTTATTTCGCAGAGTAAAATGGCTAAATATACAAAAAAGTAAGTTTACAGTTTTAGCTGTATTTTTTAAACGAAATCGTATTTCGGAATGCGGTTGTCAGCATCGTATTCTACGGAAATTTGCTATAAAAAGAGCTAATAAAAAATTTCGTTTTTTTTTAAAGAAATTTATAGGTAGAAGACCACCTTAAAAGTAAAAACTAAAAGAAAACTTTAAAATATAAAAAGAACAGATAAAAACACCAAAATTAAAAGTAATAGGCATATATACAGAATATGAAAATGATAGCGAAATAGAATAAGACATTAATTAAAGAAATTTCAACATTATGGAAGACAAGTGCAAATTGCTCCATGTATACATGAATGAAAGAACGAAAAGGAAAAGTGCAATAAGTAACACCAAACATCTATAAGCATATCAAGAATAACAAAAGCAGTTTTTTTATTGGTCATCAAAGCTGTAAAGTTTTTGACATAATAAACACTTAGCCGTGCTTTAGGGAACAATCGGACACAGCAGCAGAAAATGTACAAACGCAGTCACGTGCTATAGGTGCGGCGTCGCCCACCTACCTTTAACGCGTACAAGCCTCACTCTTAAATGGACAAATTGTGCCTACAATAATACTACTTTTAAAACCAAATAAGACATAAACCATTGTGCAATTGATAGTGCATCATGTGAAATATTAAAAACTAAAATAAAAAAATACATAGAAACGACAGATTATCCGAAGCAATCTACTATTCCAAGATACTTCGGTAAAATAGAATTTCTGCAACTACAACGGAAGACACCTTTGCGAAGAACGAGATTTGCAAGTGTAAACTCGACAGGATCTCAAATTTCTAAATGATACCAACATTAGCATAAACAACCTCATCATTAATAAAATAAAAGTATGTCCAAGCAAAGCTGAATATTCTAAAAAAACTAACAAAACTAATAAAATATGTCCCAAGAGAAATTGGATAACCAAGGCTATCATAAAATCTTGTAATACCAAAGAAAAATTAAATAAAGTATGGAAAAAAGAACCTAATAACGCTACCAAACGAGAGGATTATAAGAAATATACCAAAAATTTGAAGAAAATCATAGACAAAGCTAAAGAGATGTGTGATAAAAAACTCATACAATCTAATTCGAATAATCTAATATATAATAATATTGCTGAACCCTTGTACAAATTTTTTGTAACATAGAACAAGGATTAAGTGATGAAATAAAACCACTAAATAACGAAGTAATTAAACTTCTTACAGTGAACAGAAATAGTATTTTTATAAATCCATCTAAAAAATAGGAAATAGAAAATATTATCAATAACATGGAAAACAAAAATGGTGGAATTGATAATATCAATACTAAAACATTAAATATCTTGATCGGACATGTAGCTGAACCTTTGGCACACATTTTTAACCTATGTATTGAGAAGGGAATCAGGCCTGATGCCCTTAAAACAGCTGAAATTATTTCTATTTACAAATCAAAAGATAAACATATCGCTACCAACTATAGGCCAATATCACTAATATCAAATCTAGCCAACATTTTTGAAAAAATAATACACAATAGAATAACAAATTTTATCAATAAATATGACTTATTAGCCGAAAATCAATATGGATTCAGGAAAACCTGAAGTACAAAAGATGCACTGTTTAAAATAGCAAATTTAATATATGAAAAATAACATAAGAGTACGCCGATCGCAGTAACCTTTTTGGATTTTGTAAAAGCGTTTGACACTGTTAACCATAAAATTTTACTTGAAAAAATATACAACTATGGAATCAGAGGAACCGCTCACAAACTTATATCGAGTTACCTGCAAAATAGACAACAAAAGGTAAAGGTAAATAACGTTACGAACCAACTGGAAACAGTCAACACAGGTGTTCCGCAAGGAACTATCTTAGGACCTTTACTATTTTTACTATATATAAATGATTTGCTACTAGAGATGCCTGAAAACTCTATAGTCTCTTACGCAGATGATACTGCGGTAGTTACAACTGCCAAAAACTGGAAATAAGTTGAAACAAGAATGAACGAAGCACAAAATTTCAACGCATTGCACAAAATTTCAACATGGCTAGTACTAAACAAGCTGTCTCTAAATACTGATAAAACAGTTTATCTTGAATTTGGTAATCAAGTTCATAGCATACTGAAAAATCTAGATATAAATATTCAAGGAACAAAAATTAAAAGAGTCGAAAATACCAAATACTTAGGTATTATTTTCGGTAGTAACATGACATGGAGCGAATATATTGAACACATCTACAATAAAACAAAATATCTTATTTTTATCTTCGATAAATTGGCCAAAATTATGACAATGGATACACTGAGGATGGTATACTACCCACTATTTCACAGTATTATTTCATATGGAATAATTGTCTGGGGAGGAGCGTATTCTACCAGTATAAATCTACTCAAAAGATTACAAATCAGGTTACTTAAAATAGTTAATAAAAATAAATTTATAGTAGATAAAAATCCAATGAACTTAAACCAAATTTTTTCCTATGCAACACTGGCTTATCGTTACAAAGATCTGCAGTTAATGTAGATCAACTCCAATACAATTACAAGAAATAAAAGCTTACAGATCCCTAAAAGACACCTGACCATTTGCAGTAAAAACAGCTATATAAGAGCTATAATGGAATTCAATAATTTACCAAAGGAATTGAAGATAATTATAGACAAATTTAGTAAGAAGTATAAACTTAAAGAATGGATTATAAGTAACAACTAAAACCTCACTAGTAAGAAAATAAAATTCTTAACTCATAAACTCGAATATGGATAACAATTTAAAGAAAATTGATTGTCATCAAATAAAAAAATTGTCTAAGGAGTTTTTCGGACAAGAAAAAATATTGATACACATCATGACATCAGAAAACGTCGGTGAACATAACCTATACAGAAGTAAGACAAGTATCTCAAGTATGCAAATCCTACATTGGAAGTTTATGGGGAAACTGCATATCTTAAAAAAATTACACATGACATACGAACTTACATATGTGCGAATGGTATGTGTATTCTACACTACAATCGCTCATATGGCCGAATGTCAACGTAAAATCTAAATAAAATGAAAAATTTAACGAAGGAGTTGGACAGTGAAATTTTTAAAAAGCCAACCAAATAATTAACGCATGGACTATTAAAACAACTACTAATAGAACCACAGTAGAAACTATTGACCTAACTATGAACTTGAAAACGACAAGTATAACTGTTAAAGAGGAACAAATAAAAAATCATGTAATAAGCCATTGTGATCAATGTGCTTACTAGAAAATTTCTGGCATCAAACACATTCATTTTATCAAAGAAGCGACAGTCATAAGCCTTAACAGTAAACTCAACTCTGAAAATTATCTATCAATAGAAACAATCTTCGACAGAAGTGATAAAATGGCTGATGAAAACAACGAGTTGGCAAAATTTAACAGAGTAGAGAATGCACCTGGGAGACCGATACTACAATCCAGCAGCTATCGGATATCCTACGGTGACATTAACTACCTTGGATCAAACAAGGCTATCTTCTACTTTGACCGAGGAATAGGAGGCAAACAAACCTACACCAACTCCATGTATTCATTAAAACATCAACCTAAACATAAAGATATTATATTGATTGCCGATATCATATTTACTTCTTCTTGTAAATGTGATTCGTCAAATTAACATAAGAAAATGTTTCCTCATTACAAAGTAACTTGTGCCATAGGTCTTACATGCCCAGCTAGGCTGAGCAGTTTTGAAAAAATAACAAATGCCAGGGTCAGAAATGCCCCCACAGGATATTATACAACAGCCAGAGCAATGTTAGTAAGATACTGGTAAAGTTAGTAGATATATCTTTATATTATATTAGAAAATTTTATTCTTTGTTAATGTTTAAAAAGTATATATTCATATTATTAACTAACTCAATTAATACATAACTTGTTAAATATATTTTTATAGCACTGCCAAATGTAGGATAAGGCTCTGTTAGTATTATTGAATAATTAAACAGAAGCTTTTCGTGCCACTACTCCGCCAAAAATTTGTTATATTTTACTAATCATTATTTCTAGTTTTATGGTAGTTTTAGGTAACCGGGCCAGCGAACAGGAAATTTTTTGTCCTTTGCTGGATTACATTTTGTAATGTAAATTATGTATAATAATTACTAATGCATTTTGTAATCTATTGTACTTTACTCTGGTAAAATAAATAAATATACATTGTTTTCCAAGAGCTTGTCACGTATTGTCTGTATATAAATTTGTTAATCGTCTGCGTAGAGTTCGTGGGTGATAGGTATAGCTGATAGATAATTATGTATAAACTGAATAAAAACGGCCCCGGGACTAAGACCTGTAGTACACCGAAGTTTGTGTCTAGCCAATCTGACCGGTCAGAACTTCGTGTTGCAACTCACTATAATGGACGTGCCCGTCCACTAATATATGACTTGTGCTATATGAGCGCAGTCCGGGAGAATCCCATACCGGACAGTTTTGGGGGAATTTAATGTGTAAAATAGTATCAAAAACGTTGCTGAAGTCGAAATGGAGAAGTATAGTTCAGAACTTCTTTTTACTGTCAATACCTGCACGAATATCTTATGTAAGTTTTAAGAGCATGGTCTGAGTGTTGTGATACGGTCTAATGCTGGTGTGTAGAAATTCGAGTATTGTATGTGATGAAATATATTCAGAGAATTGAGTATCGGTAATCTTTTCGAGCACTTTAGAGAGAAAACTTAATAAGGTCGAAAATCCGTAACTGTCGATTGTTCTGCGGTCTTTCTTAATGGCATTAAATGTGCTTTCCTCCACGTGCCCGGAAAGATGCCACTAAACAGGAATGAATTAATTAATAAATCCTTTCAGAGTCGTCTGGCGAATGTGACATTTTTTACTGTCGAAAACAGATTGTCATTTAGATCGCCCATAATAATTTTGTAACTATCATTTCCCTTCACAGACGGTCGAAATTTATCTACAAGATCCGTGCCTTTAATGAAAGGAGTGTATGGAGGTCAGTAAATGATAGCTACGAGCATAGGAGCAGCATGACCCTGTTGCACGCTATAATTCAGATAGTCAGGTATATCTGGCGTAGCCATAGACGAGTTTGTAGTGGTGTTTGATTTGGAAACAACTTCTTCCTTCAGAGTATTATGCACCTACAGCACCATTCGGCGCATGTACCGATTGCGATCCTGTCTTAGCAAAGAGAAGTTTACTATGTCTACAATTCTGTTTTTGATGTCAGAACTGAAGTGCGACTAGGTGATCGCAAATGAGTGATTAGGACACTCGCGAAGAAATTCTTGAATCTGTGTAATGTGTGACGTAAGAGAAGTGAAATTTATGAAGCCTGCATTCAGGTTTTGTTGTTCTGACTCTAAAGGTTTAGCCAGAGTCGCATATAATTAGTTAAAATTTTAATTAAGGTGGTCTATACCTAGTGGCCCCTCAGGCCAAAGTTACCTAAAACAATAAAATAAAATATTATTATAATAAAAATATGTTTATATATAATAAATATAATTTATTTACTACTAAAATATCCCCAGTAGAGTTCTGCAACCTTACTTGATACTGAGATATGACATTTTTTAAAACAACCATTTGGCGTAACTTTTTTTCAAGAACTCTTGATTGATTTTGATGAAACAAAGTAGAAATTGTTTGTCATATATCCACCTACTGCAGAAAGCTCTAGAATTAAAAATATTTTTTGATTAAATATTTTTTTTATGTCAAAAACTCCCTTTTTTAGTAAATTTTATGAGTTTTTTTAGTTTTGAGTTTCAAAAAATTCTTAATCAAAAAATTTTTTAATTCTAGAGCTTGCTGCAGTAGGTGGATATATGAAAAACAATTTCCACTTTGTTTCATCAAAATCCATCAAGGGGTCTTAAAAAAAGTTACCCCAAAGCACAAAATATTAGATTTTGAGAAATAATCGTTTAAAGAAAAATTTCTTAAATTTTCTCTAATAAACTGTTGATAGCTGCTGAATTGTTTCTCCTTTCTGAAACGTATAAAATAGATGGTTTTTGTTAACATTTTTTGATATTACAAGAATAGATATGACTTACTATTATCCTGTATGAACATGTACATAGCTGTCAAAATACGGTTCAGGCAGTATCTTTTTTATATCATTAAGTTGTATAATTACCTATAATTTAAAACTATATTATGCAGGTATTTGAGATTCTGGCCTTGCAGTCCATTAGATTTAAAAAATCTTTCTGAATTAGAAGCTGGCATTTCATTGCCGCAGGAAATTTTTTAAAAAAGCAAGGTAGTGGTCTAATAATTTTGGAGCACCTTTGAAATTGTATTGGTTATGGAAAATATGAGCTACTTTTTATAAAGGCTTTAGAAAAAAAAGCTAAAAAATATAATTGCAAAAAACATTAAAATTTTAATAAAAAAAAACATTAAAAAATCATATATTTTTCATTAAAAAACAATTGTAAAATATTTTTTCAGGAAAAGTAGCTCACATTTTCTATAACTTCTATAACTATAAAGGTACTCCTAAATAATCAGACACCTGTCTTGCTTTGTTAAAAAAATTTCCTGCGGCAATGACATACCAGATTCTAATTCAGAAGGATTTTTTAAATATAATGGACTGCAAGGCCAGAATCTCAAATACCTGCATAATATAGTTTTAAATTATAGGTAATTATACAACTTAAAGATAAAAAAATTTGAACCCTTAAAATATATATATGGGCTTTGTTATTAAAGAATTTATTCACTACCTTTTTTTTCAGATTCAACCATGGCTTTTCCCCTTAAGCAGCATCGCCCCGCGGCCTGTGTCCGTCGTTCAGCGACGTCTCGCAGTGCCCGCGGTCCCTTGACGCTTAAGATTGGCGCGCGACTTGACTTCGCGAGTAGCAGTAGTATAAATTATATATGTAAATATAACATATATAAATATTTAATTATTTAATGCATTTTCTTTGTTTAATTTTCAAGCTAAAACGCTTTTCTTTTATTCTGGATTATTTTATTACAAAATTATTTAAAAAGTAATCTTTATAAATTTATAAGTTAACATTTTAAAATATTAACTCTTTTTTTCTTTAACTTATAAAATATTAACTCTTTTTTTTCGTTAACCAAAAAAACTGGTCGGAAATTCGTTTTTTGATGTGGCCTACGTTCGTCAAACTTATTTCGCAGAGTAAAATGGCTAAATATACAAAAAAGTAAGTTTACAGTTTTAGCTGTATCTTTTAAATGAAATCGAATTTCCGGATGCGGTTTTCAGTATCGTATTCTACAGGAAATTGCTATAAAAAGAGCAAATAAAAAATATCGATTTCTTTTAGAAATTTATAGGTAGAAGACCACCTTAAGTAAATAGAATAGAATAGAAAAATGATTTATTTTCCCATGACAAAAAATATAGAATTATACATACTATGTAATCTCAGTATAAGAGACAATTAAGTGGCACGACTATAAATTATTACAATGTCAAGCACATGTACGAATATAAATTACCATATAAAATAAATAACATAAATATTTTTATAAAATATCACAATTTAGCTTTTTACAAATAGTCTTATTAAATTAGTCAGTCTAAATCCCGGAGAGTGGAGCAGCTCAAAAGGCGTCGGATGGCCGATTTGAACCTCGAAAGCGAAGATAACGTCGTAAAATTTCGTAGAAGCGAGTTCCATATGTGCGCTCCCTGATCTCGGAACGATTTCAGTCCTATGTCGGTGCGCCATCTCGGAACTTCCAATTCCCTAGGGGCCCTACCTGAGGTTCTGGACTGGTTTTTACAAAAAAGACCCGCTAGACATGAAGGTCGCTTCATATATAATAATTTGGACATTATGACCATTATAAAATATACTCGTCTTGCCTCGACATCTATCCAATCCAATTTCTTCCTATGAAAAGTGATATGCTCACTCTTTCCAACACCACAGACATACCTCACACATGCATTTCGTAATCTTTGGAATCGGGTCTGCTGCTTCTCTGTTACATCAAGGTATACCGCAATCTAACAGTACAGTTATCTAGGTGGGTGACAACAAGAGCGTTTACAAGCTGCTTGCGTAATGCTTCGGTGGTGCAGGAGCTAAAGAATCTGAGCCTATACAGAGCTTGATTAACCTTTCGGCTAATTGCATCTACTTGTGGTTTCCATGTCGTCTTAGAATCTATGACCACACCAAGGTTAGTTACTGTGCCGGTAAAGGGGACGGAAACATTATCCTGCACCTCAACGCCTGGCAAGTTCAATACCTGTATCCGATTGATTTTGTACTCAAATCCGAAAATAATTGCTTTAGTTTTTCCAGTGTTAAGACTCAGGGCGCTATCGAAAGCCCATGTCGGCACAGCTCATGCCACAGCCGACAGACGGCTTATACCCTCACGAAGATTGTCCCTAGTGACTTGAGTATAGACTTGCAAATCGTCCGCGTATAGCCAATGCGCGATACCATCTGACAATCTATCAACGGAATTGTTGAAAGAGAATAACATACCTTTGATATCGTTTATATAAAGACTGAAAAATGGGGCCCAAGGACCAAGCTCTATGGGACGCCAAGATTGGTTGTAGCCAAATTTTCAATCTGATTTAGTAACCACCCGCTGGTTACGTCCAGTAATACATAACTTGTCCCACATGATTACGGACATCGAACAATCTGATTTGGATATAAGCTCTTTTCGCTTGGAGCGTACGCTGCTCTGCCTCCGCGGCGAGGGGCTGAAAGGTCCGTCTGAGGACTTCATTCCGAGTATGCTTATACCATTTACGCACAGCGTCGCGTTGCTTATGAAGCTCCTACAGATCGGCATTCACCCAGGGAGGGAGACCTTTTCTTGGGATTAACTTTTGTGATCGGGGCAGTCTTGTCGATAACGTTCATGATATTCTAACTAAGGTTCTCTAGCCGAGCATCGACATCACTATTCAGACAGGAAACTGGATACCAGTTACAGGATCAGAGAAGAGAAAGAAGCTTCTCCGACTTAATAGATTTCAAGTCCCTATATGTAAAACTGGTGAGTGCGAGAGGCTTTGCGGATTGAAAGTCAATTTCGACATCGATGATATCAATTTTATTTTTTTTTATTTATTTATTCCAGAGTAAATACAGATTTACATTACATTAGTAGTTAAATTATATAGTAATTCTATCACATTAGTAATCCAGCAGAGGAAGTAATTTCCTGTGCGCTGGTCTGGTTTACAAAAAAGACTTAATATT
>JAYJLV010115492.1:0-10950 GCA_036873485.1 Torymus texanus | reverse complement strand
GCGGTCAAAAATACATAAGGATATGTTAGTCTCCCTCCCAGAACCGGGCACTTTTTTTTTTTGTGGGCCTGTGTAATCGTCGCGAAATTCGATCACCAAAATACCAATACACATTCAAATAATCACCGTGGCAATAACTAAATCAATCAAACGTTGCATCGAAGAGATTTACTTTGCGTATTTTACTACTCGGTGCACATCACTGGTGATAAAAATTATAGGGATCCGGAAATCGCGTCGGAACTAGAACGCGCGCGCGCGCGCGAGTGCAATTTCGCCGGTGTAATTTGTCATAGCTCTTTTCCTCTCCTCTCTTCCCTCTATCTCTATCTTTTCCGTAGGTATTTTTCTCTCCGTGAGAATCGTAAGAGGAGAGAAAAAAAAGAGGGACGAGCTGCCGTGCGATATCTGAGTAAGTGTGTATGTGGGACGTTCCACATCGGATGATCGCGGTGAAAAATGGAACTTTCTTTGACGTCTTCTTTTTTTCTCTTTTTGTTCTGAAATGCACCCGCTGAGTGTATGTTTGAACTTAATCTATGTTAGTCCGTATTATCAGACTAGATGTACTTAAAATGTAGTCTTTAAATTTGCAGTTATATTTTTTTATTTGACTGTATTTTTATAACATATATAAAAATTACTATATCTACTTATGCGTTTATAGATAGCAAGCTTTCTCTAATTATATCAGAATTAATATATTTAACATAATTCAATACTGTACGGTCATATAACTTTTATATATAGATATGAGGAATTAACTAGCAACTATAATATCGATAACATCAAGTATAGTATAGAAGATGATTCAAGATATTACAAAATTTACATTGTCTACTTACGCACCGCATATGGGAAAATCTGATACGAAAGTTCGTACCACATTGAAAGCGCAATGCGAAGCTCAAAACTCTCTCCAAACTCCTGGCCACGAATTTTTCACCGATCTCCCCGTAATAAACCTCTCCCATACCATCAACCTCTCTCTCTCTCTCTCTTTGACACCCATCACCTATATATATACCCGCCTATAGCTCGCGCTCACTCACTCCCACATCCTCTCGTCCATTTCTGTTTTTTTTCCACCTCTGTCCCTTTCCCAGTGGACCGAGTATAGGGGAGGTTGGAAAAAAGTGCGACGGCCGCCGCACGCAACGGCGGTGATTAATTTGTTTCGGCGGGAGGAAAAGCCGCTGCTCGTCAAAGTTTACGCGATAACCCAACGCGTCCTGGTCGACTAATTTACGTTCGACTCGTGGCGGGAAAGTAATGGAATATGTGGAAAAAAGTGAGAGAGTACGGTACGAAGAAGAGAAGAACGAGTGAGGAGGAAAAAAGTGTATTGAAAGGGACCGACAATTTTTGGCTGGATTTTTTGCGGTGCTGTGCTGTTTGGCTGCAAAAGGAAGAGGAGGATGAGGATGGGCTTCTGTTGGACATCGATTTGTTTGTAGAACTCTTTTCAGGATGGGAATAGGACAAATATATCTGCTGCTATAGGTGCGGTGTAGTGCACGTGGCAGTGGTATGTAAAGTATTGCGAGGTGAATTGATATTTGTTGATGAATAAAACGTCTTTTTGTCACGGAGATCTTTGGTCCCTTATATTTTCTTTATTCAATAAAGAAATGAACGGAAATCGGTAAGGGATCAAGCAAAAGTTGCAATTCAAATTCAAATTTGATATAAGATATTTCAGATTACCTTTTACATACGTATATATTCTCAAAACCTATAATGAAGTTTTATCCAAAATTAACTTGACTCCCGTACCCATTGGATCACCAGATCCCTCCACCGCAATAAAGAGACACGCGCGTAAACATAAACTCGAACTCTGTCACATACATATATACTCTCGTAACGTTGGTATACCACCACCACGTTAGTCGCGCGCAATCCAACGAATTCGCGTAAAACCGTGAGCGTGCGGAATCTGTGACGACGACGACGACAATGTTGCCAACCCTACTGGATACGTAAACGTGTACCTATACGCGCCTGTGCAATTGTAAATTCGAGAATGCGCGCGAGCGTAAATCCGCGTAGAGATGCGGCCATGCAAATGCGGCGAGTAGAAAGCTCGCGCGATTGGCTGGCATTGGATAGCCTGGATTCTTGAGGGTTTGGCGCGAGTGTGTGACTATATGAGCTTGGACAATGCGTGTTAGTATATATATGTAGGGTGAGATTCATAGGTTTTAAGTGTGTTGTGAATTGGTAGGGATATACAAGAAAAATGAATATTTTGAGCGACCATGGTAAAGTCAAAATTATAAAGGTATAATATTAAACAAAAACCATGTTCTTTATTATTATTTTAATTTCCAAACCACAATGCTTTTGATTTTGTTTGAATGGCTTCGTATATACCGTGAAAAGTTGGCTAGGAGTAGTTTCTCAACCGTGCTATATACGCAGCGAGTAATTAATTATGTCTGTATGCATGACTATGCAAAAAATGTATATATATACGTGCGTGACACACCATCACAACGTAATGCACGAGCAATTTAACTTCGGGATAATGACACTTTACAAGTTCAATAACAAAGTCAATATTTTTTGACGCGTCAATATATTGTACAGCGAATACCGATTAACACCGATAATTAATTACAGTTTTCACTTTCGTTAAATATTTATCAGAACTCTATAGCAAACATATTATAGATAAAATTACTACAACAATTTACGCACTTTTTCTACCAGGATTCGCCAACCACATCATCCACAGTTTACCTTTTCTTTTACCCTTACAATCCTCTAATCCTTATGCTATTTATTTACAGCGACAAATACCGCTATTTATTCTTTACAGACCACAAAAATCCCTCGCATGTATTTCAAACCTCTTAAAAAAAAAAAAAAAACTACCCACTCGTCTCCGTTAATAACTCACACCGCGCACCGATAAACTCCACACCCCGACCTATAAATCCCCGTATACACATACATTTCTGCGCATACTCTCCCTTCATCGCGAATGCATCACAGCCCACAAACCAGTCAGTCTCGTCAAGAGTCACCGACTCGTGCCGCAAACCACGATTCCCCTCCCTCTCTCTCTCTCTCTCTCTCTCTCTCTCTCTCTCTCTCTCTCTTACTCAATCGTCATCAGGTGACGCGCGACCGTGTCATTACTCTTCGCGCGCACGCGTATACTACAGCGTGATTTACAGCCGTGGAGAGAGGGAAGGAGAGTTTATGCGCTGCGAGTAATAAAAAAGTTCGGTCACGTGCCCCCATCGTGAGTGAGAGCCAGCTGAGTGCGTTACACCGTAAGACGCTTAGGGAGAGAGAGAGAGCAAGAGAGAAGACGACGTTGGTGGCGCTGTATATATACACACACACACACACACACACACACACACACGGCATCGTAATTACGCATAGCGCGTGCGTCTACATCTTTATGATATTTAGCGAGTTTCAGTTATTTATTGTTATATTATGTTAAGATTACGTGTAGTAGAAAGCAAATAATGATGCGGCGGGAGGTTAAAGTTTCATAGAGCTTTGGTTATATACGTGTGGTTGTGGCGCATTACACACGCGGCTTTACCTCCGGTATGCATATAATATATTGCGGGTCTAATATAGCGTGGCGTGTATTTGTGCAGTCGGTATGCGAAGAAGCCGATTAATATACATTTCTGAGATATCGATCTACATACGCGCGTACGATTCTAACCGCACATATTATATATATATATATATATATATGGCATATCGGAGATATAATTGTATATATATGTATGTGTATGTGGGTATGGGTATAGGTGAGAGAAGGGAAAAGCATAGCGTCTATGCGAGCCGAACCACATAAAATTACGAACTTTTATAAAGGTCTAATGGTCCCTGGTTCACGCAACTCATAGCGAGAAAACCTATAAATTCTTGGAAGGAGTGGGAGAAGTGGTAGAAGAGGGCGAAAGCCATAAAGCTATGGAAAATGTCGGGAGTAGGAAAAAGGTCGACTGCCAAAGCGAGACTATGAAGAAATTCCTCATTCTTCGAGGGTCTGAAAAAGCTCTTTTTCTTCCGTCGGGGGTAGGATTTTTTTTTTAAGAGCTTGCGAGTGTATTTTTAATGTTCGTGTGTATATATACGATTTAGTATACTTTTGTATTCGTTTAACTACTGCGAACCGGTTTTTTTCACGTTGTAAAGTGGAGCTTGGTTATTTTATTATAACACAGTGTATCAGAAAAACGTTTTTAATCTCGTGCCATCGGCGTAAGCAATAAAGATGAGCTTTCAGATATACAGTAGCGCGCGGTTAACGTTGGTATATATCCACACACACGTGTACATGTATAAGAGTATGCAATTTGATGTTAGTGGTACCATGAATTTATTAAAAGTTATTAAAAGAATGCAGAAAGAGAAAAATACTAGGCCGTAGTATTAAAAAGCAACGGATAAGAGATAATTTTGCTTTATTATTTTTATCAACGTTACTATAACAAATATACGAAGCATCATTTAAAAATACAACTTAAATTTAATTTAACGTCAACCCTTGGCAAGGTAAATACAACGTATATTACCCATGTTGTTTTTATTCACAAAGATCACAACTATTATACCTACACCTCCTACCTTATGTACAAACAACTTCGTCAACACATTATCTCCCAACACAATCCCCTTATCCAATCAAAATATTTTCATATAATCTAGACGCGAAATTTCGTCGTAGTATCCGAAAAACAACTGCGTGGACGCGTCGCACTCTCCCTTTGATTGCACGACGAAAAAGTCGCCTCGATAAACAAATCCGTCGCAAGCTACATACATACATACACATACATATATATGGCGATAGTCCAAACACAATGCACGGCACAAAACACGCAGCGTAGCGTATTTTCACGCCGATTCATTTCCAGCGGCCGGAGATAAAAGAACGCGCGTGCGACAAGCCGCGGTACAAGTGTATTACGGTAACTGGGCCGTTGCGCGTAGTACCGAAAAAAAAAAAAAAAAATGTGTATAATCGTTTGTCGCAAGCGCGCGCGTTCTCGTAAAATTTTGCGCTGTGGTGGCTGTGGGATAAACAAATTCGACGTGAGTGAGAAAAAAGGGGGTGTTTTGTTTTTTTTTTGCTGTGGTGGGGATTTGCTTTCTTTTTTAGGTTGGTAGGGTTGTTGGTGGGTGGTTTTTGTATTTTTGAGGTGTACGAGTCGAGCTGTGTGGTGGACCGTTGCGAGTGATGGTTATTGCGAGAGGTGCGCGGAATTAAAGGGGTGGAGAGGAGAGATGATGTTGTTGGCTGAATTGCTGAGTGGGAAGGTAGAATATTACGTAGATGTGATGTGAGTTTTTTGGGGTGTAATGTGGGTATTTAATTACTGAATAACTTATTATGATGTTAAAATTTTTTTTAGAACTACGACGAGTTTTGTGAAGGAATCTTCATTATCATAAAGAAGATCAACGCATGGTACTTTAGTTAAATTAATATGGACTTGTAACAAAAATATTTTTATAAACTATATGAATTATGTGGATCTCGTTAAAGTACACTCACACACAAAATTATAAATACTTGATAATCTTTCAACAGTATAACACAGAAAATTCGCCAGATTTATATTTACAAAGCATAGAATAAAATATTCGAACGATTCAAACATCGCGGATATTTTTAGTGTTCCCATACATATCGATACAGCCACTACGTTATACCTCAAAGAAAGCAGTTCCAAATATATAAATGCACGGGCGTATACCTCGACATGCCAATCCTCGGGTACAATGCTCGGCATGTGGAACACGCATATTATCATTCTCCATTGCACACACAATTTGGATGTGTATAGCAATAAAGCCCCTGCTGTTTCCGCTGTTGCCACCACGATAGGATAAATCGCTGACGGTAGCGGCGGCTTTTCGTACACGTTCGATTCCATAAATTCCCCTTACGCGTGGCATTCGTATTCTCGGGGAGATTATCCGTAACCGCGCGAAGTCAAACGTGAGAGTAGCGGACGAAGCTTTTTGTATATAGGCAGATACATAAGGTGAAGTTTTTCGATTTTATTTTTGGTGGGAGTAAAAGAAGGTGTGTGTAATATGGTGGTAAAATATAGTGCAGTGAATTATAGTGAAGCTTTTTCCAAGTAATTTTTTTTTGTGGGGAACGTTTTGTCTTTCGTGTTTGTATACTTCGTTTTTGGCTGGTGGCGAAGGTTGGCTTTGACGTTCTCGATTTATCGGGCTGATTTTTCATTATTTTAAAACTGAAGCTCAACCTCGCTTCGATGCTCGAAGATAAATCACTGTGCCAGAAGGAGAGAAATTTCGACCGTTCAACCGAAATGCTTTTGCAGCTGGAAATTGGGAGGTATTTTTCTGTTTATATATACACACATACACACACACACACACATATTCTCATATACAGTCGCGGACGCTAAAATTATCTAAAATAAATCGACTTTCTCACCACAATGAAATTATACAACAAATAATAAAATTAATCAAAGTACCTCAACCCTTCTCTATACGACAAAAAAAGAAAAAGCACTTCTTGAGATTCTCCGGAAATTAACGGCCGCTCTTAATCATCAGCCTAACGGTCACATCCACTCTCGAAGGTGATAAAACTTACCTCTCCACTGAACCAAAGCAAAAAGACTCGGTTTCTCTAAGAGACTAGATCCCTACCACCTCACTCACTCTCATTGAAAGGCAATATAAATGCAAAGACGGTGTCCGCCGCGCAGGGGTTAAAAGGAACCTACTCGCGAATATCTACGCTCGCATTCCTGATTGATATTCCACTCGGGACATCCGAAAACCGGCGGATGTGACGATCGTGTCGTCGGATTAGAATGAGAGATTCTATCTAGAAGGGAAGAGAGAGAGAGAGAGAGAGAGAGAGAGAGAGAGAGAGAGAGAGAGAGAGAGATGGCACTACTTTCGTGCGCACCATTAATCGCGTCCTCGTCGAATCGAAGAGCTATATACTATGTACATCCGCGTTTGGCTTTCCCTGTAGGTTGCTGTGCTCGTTCGTGCTATTCGGTTTGCGCGTTAGTGCGCGGCGCGTATCGCAGATGATTATAATTAGCGATATAAGCGAAGGGTAGTAGGCGGTTGACAGTTTTCAATTTGGAATGAATAAGGGGCAGTGTGTTTTTGCCGATAGTGGTGAGAAATTTAATGCTGGTTAGTTATCAGTTATTGAAGTTTTGAAATTATAGTTGATGATTGTCATTTCTTTTGTAACGAGGTTGCTTTGAAATTCACATTTTAGTTGAAGTATAATTAAAACGAATACACTACATTAGCAAGTTGCTGATGATGACGCAATTTCCAATATTGTATAACTGGAATTGCAAGTGTTGTTGAAATCTTGTTAGCTTAAAATTTTAATGATAATTCCGAATTAAAATACAATTTGCACTCACAGCTGTTGCCGACAAAGATTTTGTTTTCGAAATTCCCACTACTAAAGTCATTACACATATTTTCGTTAATAATCCCGCAGAGTAACAATAACGATAATATCAACAAAGCAAATTTTTGTATGCAATGTCTAAAAAAAATAAGATATTATTCTTGCGAGGATAATGCTTGGATTACTTTATAGGACGAACCCGAAGCTCCTATATGACATGAAATTATAGATTTATAAATAACCGTGAATAATCACACGCTTCATTAACCATTCAATGTGCAAGTAATACATTGAAACTTAATTTACCAACGTTAACTACGCTACATGCTGCCGCGCTTATACACACCGACACCGTATCGATTCATCGCGCTTCCGTGCATACAATAATCCACACCAGCGCAGCCAATTATTATACGACGCGTACAGCTATGTACCAAAAATATAACTACCTTTTTACCAATTACATACGTATATACATACAGCTAAACCATACCGAAAAGTATATCGCGGAAATCTAATTTTCGCTTGCTACATGAATTTTTCGATTGCCCGGAGGAAGTACGTTTAAATAAATAAAAATTCACGCTTATACATTTACGCAAAAAATTTCGTTTGCACATCACGTGGTGTAATGCACGCAACTATGTATATGTAGTCCGAAATTCATGCACTACCGAAAAGCTGCTGAATTTCCGAGACCGTGCGCAGTGCGAATTTTGATATTGCGAATTTCGCTTACGGGAGTTCAGACCGTGAGCGTATTTGTATCTTATCAGTTCATCTAGAATGGGGGAAAAATACGCTCTGCCAAATCAAATTATGACTCTATTATTTTCTGCCCTTTGTGCGGTGCATTTTAAATCGACTACGGTAATAATCGCATCGGAGTTTTATCAAGAAAGGTATTTTCTTCGCGAGCTTATGTCGACGTCAATTTATTTTAATTGCTAAACCGATGCGATCATAATTAAAATGTTCGTAATTAAAGTATGTTAGATAAAAAATTGTTAGTAACCTTCATCAACGTATTTCCGATCTCACTAAATTAAAATCTCCCCCTAAAAAAGTTGTGCTAGAATTAAGTTTAGGAAATCCCAAATTTTTCACAAATTAATCTCTTAAGTGATGAAGTCTAAGAAGCTTTTTAGTAAAAGTTATAGGAACAAATTATATTTCTCTACTCATCCATCCTTAATACTTTTTTTACTCATGTATTCTGACATGCCACCTATCGGCGATTTCTAGCACTTAAAAAATTCATTCACGAAAATTTTACGAAAAGTTATAGCCAAACTTTTGAAAATGTTTTATCTCGTAGTCGTGCATTGTCTCATTGCATACCTGTTCCCAAACTTAAGCCAAACAGAACTTTTCTCAAACATCTACCAAACTAAGTAATGTCTTTCACGCAGAATATAAAATATTTTCATGACACATTTTACATTATTCTACATTATTCTACATTACATCGAATCAACTGTTTTCCACACTCTATATCATCTTTCCCAATCCCATCTAAAATTCAAACACCAACTTTCTCAAAAATCCAATCCCAATACCACTACGCGCGTTCGTCCTACAACCGGCATTCGCCGCCGTCCCAACTGAATAGCGATCGTGCCAGGGCACCGAGTCATCGCGACATCGAGAAATGCGTGGGTGAAACGCCGTATAGGCGTGGCTGTGCTTTGTCGTAGCGGTAATTTTGCTCAGCGCACCGCGTGAACTATAGTTTCCCGTTATCGGTGCCCGTTGCTTTCGGACCAATGGAATTATCGATGGAATTACCCACGAGCTTTGGTCCCTGTATACGTGTATGTGTGTGTGTGTGTGAGGCGGGGGTGTGTATTGGAATAATTTTTCAGAGGATGATAAATTGGCATTATGCAGATATATGGATGTTTGATTATCGATCGTTGGCATTGTAAAAATATAAATAAGTTAATATGTTTGCTACGTTTCAAAAGGAATAAGAATAACTTTAATTTTTTGTGATATATATATATATATATATATATATATAGTTTAGCATATTTTAAAATCTTATTTGTATGTTATTCTTTTTTGGAATGTATGGAATATTTCAAGCCTGAATGAAATGGCATACATATATATTATACGGGATAGTCTTGAAGAAAATTGGGATTTTTTTTTCTAAATTTTTTTACAATTCAATATATAGTGTTCCAAAATGTAAAAAGATAAGGTACTCGATATCTGACGATATTGTCGATTCATCATATACATCACAATAAAGCTTCATCCTTCATTTCTCGAGTTCCCAAAATATTTAAAGCCTCAACGTCACAACACGTCGATGCCTATTGCACTGATCTCGTCAATATTTTTTTACCTCTTCCAAAACACACTTCACCTCCGCTCATTCATAAATCAAAGCCATCATCAAACCTTCCACCCTTCCACTCCCCCCGAAAAAGGCACAATCCATTCTACCTACTTAACCTATATTTCACCTCGTTTCTCCGCCGTATACTCTCACACATATACACACTGATACATACGCACAGTGACGACGGAAAACCTGCATGTAAACGCGCACGCGCACACGAATGCATAATGCAGGGACGCGTGGCGCGTAGAATACCCGAATAAACCTGCGCTGTAGTAGTAGCATAGTAGCAGCAGCGGCCAAGGAATAACGACGCAATTTGTAACGATACATAGAAGGCGCAAGGCGCGCTAGGGGATTTCACGAACGCGTGTAGAAAGATTTACGAAAATATTATTCGCAAGCTGGACGGCCTTTAACTCGCTCTCTCTCTCTCTCTCTCTCTCTCTCCGGGTAGTTCTCGCGTACTATACGTTGCTGTGCTTATGCAGCGGAGTGATGTATATGTATGTATGTATGGTCGATCGATTTTCGAGCTCCAAGTGATGTATTGGTGTGCACGCGAGCGAGCTATTTGGTAGTCTGATATTTCGGTTTTGGAATTCGAATTAGATGAAAATATTGTTGGTTACGATTTAAATCAACTGAATGGATGGAGAAGAGAAAGCGTGAATTGGTGGTATTAATGGTCATCCATTGTGCTTTGGAAATGTTTGCTTTTCAACAATTGCATAATTATCTAGTATTTGTCACAATTTTAGATTCATTATAGTTTATTCAATATTTGAATATCGTATCGCTGTATAATATATATAATTTTAAATAGTTATTAGGAGAGAAAAATACAGAAAAATTTATCATTCATTGTTCTGTAAATTTAAAAAATGTTGGAAATTTATTTTTTGTAATACATCGAAACATTCAATTATGATGTTAAAAATATCTCAGTAAGTGACACTCTACTCTAGCTGTTTGCGTAAACATTTCTCTAAATGTCTGTTAAAATTTTGTACATCACACGAACCTAAATATTCGCATATTTTACTTCCCTAGTATCAATATTCAAAATAGCGAATTCAATACCACGCCTCGAATTGCAATGCATTCGCAACTATATATATATATATATATATATATATACACACACACACACACACACACACACACACACACACACACACACACA
>JAYJLV010115481.1:0-10950 GCA_036873485.1 Torymus texanus | reverse complement strand
CTAGATAAAGTTGAGTTATACATCATCACAGTAGATGATATCACCTTTGAAGTAAGCTTTGATCTCAAATGCACCATTGTTGATGGCAAAGTTTGTAATCATCTGACTGATAACAAAGCTTCAAGATGCTGTAATATTTGTAAAGTAGGATCTAAGTTTATAAACAATATTAATAATGTAATAAACCGTCCATGTAACGAAAACAGCTATCAATTTGGATTATCGACTTTGCATTGTTGGATATGGTTCATGGAGTATCTACTTCATGTTGCAAATAAAATGAATGTTGCAAATCCTAAACAAGAAAATAAAGATAAAAAGTTTGTAGCTGAAAGAAAGAAGTTGATTCAAGCTTCGTTACGTAAATTATCAATTATTGTTGATGTTGTAAAACAAGGATTTGGAACTAGCAATACCGGTAATGTTGCTCGTTCATTCTTTGCTCAAGCTGAAAGTGTTGCAAAAATTAATGGATTGGATCTTAATTTATTGCAGCGTTTGCATAATATCCTGCAGGCCCTCGCCTTCGGTGAACATATTGATACCGATAAGTTCAAACATTATTCCGAACGAAAAGCTATTTTATGTATTAAGTTATATCCTTAGTATAAGTTACCCCCATCAGTACATAAAGTCTTATTTCACGGAAGCGAAATTATTAAGTCATTCACTGTACCTATAGGCTGGTTATCGGAAGAAGCACAAGAAGCCAATAACAAAGTCTTTCGAAAAGTCCGAGCTGAAAATAGCAGAATGGCTAGCCGATTAATGACAAATGAAGACAATACATAATATGCTGATTTTGTCAGATCCCTTGATAAGTTTCATGAGGATAAAAGAAACAAGAAAAATAGTACCCCTCACCGAAGGAGCAAAAGCGTTATTGCTTGAATGTTTGAAATAGTTTATAAAATACATAAATAATTAATCAATTCGATAATTATTCTTTAGAATACAGAAGAAATTCATAAATTCCAAAAAAAAACTATAATTAAAAATATTGTTAGTTATACAAAACTAAAAAAAATTATAAAAATTATAAAAAAACAAAAAAAGGTGAAATAGACAAAAACTTAAAAAAAAAATAAAATTAACGAAAAGAAAAAAAAAGTCTTCTTTGACAGCTGCTACCTTGACGTGGTAAAGGAGCTTCTGTAATGTTGAAACGTCACATCACATGTGATATCAATCAATGTTATAATTAAAATCGGTTACATATTTTATTAGGTACTGTAACATTAACTACGACAGTTTTTGATTACATAAATTTCTGTAATTTAAATCATATGTATAAATATTTAAATGTTTTGAGGTTTACGAGTTTAGAAGTTGAATTTTCATATGTATAGATTTAAAAATTTTGGAATTTACGGATTTTGGACTTCCAGGGTTATGGAGTTTATAGGTTTTGGGGTTTACGGGTTTTCAAGTTTATGGGTTTTGAAATTTATGGGTTTTGTGGTTTATTTTTTGGGGTTTATAGGTTATGGGGTTTCATGAGTTTTGAGGTTTATAGGCTTTGGGGTTTACGGGTTTTTTAATGATTATGGGTTTTGGGGTTTACGAGTTTTGGGGCTTACGGGTTTCAAGTTTATGGGTTTTGAGGTTTATAGGTTTTGGGGTTTAAGTCTTTTCGGGTACTCAAGTTAATGGGTTTATCAATTTTTGGAGTTTATGGGTTTTGGGGTTTATGGGTTTTGGGGTTTATGGGTTTTGGGGTTTATGGGTTTTGGGGCTTATGGGTTATGATATTTATGGTTTTTGAGCTTTATAGGTTCATGTATTTATGGTTTTTGGGCTTTATAGGTTTTGTGGTTTATGGGTTTCAGGGTTTATGGAATTTGAGGCTTGTGGATGAGGTTTATGGGTTATGTGGTTTATTTTTTGGGATTTATAGGTTATGGGGTTTATGAGTTTTGAGGTTTATAGGCTTTGGGGTTTACGGGTTTTTGAGTTTATGGGTTTTGGGGTTTACCAGTTTTGGGGTTTATAGGTTTTGGGGCTTACGGGTTTCAAGTTTATGGGTTTTGAGGTTTATGAGTTTTGGGATTTAAGTATTTTGGGGTTTTGAAGTTAATGGATTTATCAATTTTTGAGTTTTTGGGTTTTGGAGTTTATGGTTTTTGGAGTTTATGGGTTTTGGGGTTTATGGGTTTTGGGGCTTATGGGTTATGGTATTTATGGTTTTTGAGCTTTATAGGTTCATGTGTTTATGGTTTTTGGGCTTTATAGATTTTGGAGTTTATAGGTTTTGTGGTTAATGGGTTTCGGGGTTTATGGATTTTGAGGCTTATGGATGAGGTTTATGGGTTATGTGGTTTATTTTTTGGGGTTTATAGGTTATGGGGTATATGATTTTTTAGGTTTATAGGCTTTGGGGTTTACGGGTTTTGGGGCTTATAGGTTTTGGAGCTTACGGGTTTCAAGTTTATGGGTTTTGAGATTTATGAGATTTGGGGTTTATGTATTTTGGGGTTTTCAAGTTAATAGGTTTATCAATTTTTGAGTTTTGGGGTTTATGGAATTTGAGGCTTATGGATGAGGTTTATGGATTATGTGGTTTGTTTTTTGAGGTTTATAGGTTATGGGGTTTATGAGCTTTGAGGTTTATAGGTTTGGGGTTTACGGGTTTTTGAGTTTATGGGTTTTAGGGTTTACGGGTTTTGGGGCTTATAAGTTTTGGGGCTTACGGATTTGATATTTATGGTTTTTGAGCTTTATAGGTTCATGTGTTTATGGTTTTTGGGCTTTATAGGTTTTGGAGTTTATAGGTTTTGTCTTTTATGCGTTTCGGGGTTTATGGATTTTGAGGCTTATGGCTGAGGTTTATGGGTTATGTGGTTATTTTTTTGGGGTTTATAGGATTTGAGGTTTATGAGTTTTGGGGTTTATGTGTTATGAGGCTTATTGGTGTTAGGTTTATGGATTTGGTGGTTTATGTTTTTTGTGGTTTATGTGTTATGAGGCATATTGGTGTTAGGTTTATGGATTTTGTGGTTTATGTTTTTTGTGGTTTATGTTTTTTGTGGTTTATGTTTTTTGTGGTTTATGTTTTTTGTGGTTTATAGGTTTTGAGGTTTATGAGTTTTTAGGTTTATAGGTTTTGTGGTTTATGGGTTTTGGGTTTTATGGGTTTTGAGGCTTATGGGTGTGGTTTATGGGTTTTGGGTTTTATGGGTTTTGAGGCTTATGGGTGTGGTTTATGGGTTTTGTGGTTTATGTTTTTTGGGGTTTATAGGTTATGGGGTTTATGATTTTTTAGGTTTATAGGCTTTGGGGTTTACGGGTTTCTGAGATTATGGATTCTGCGGTTTACGGGTTTTGGGGCTTGTAGGTTTTGGTACTTACGGGTTTCAAGTTTATGGGTTTTGAGGTTTATAGGTTTTGTGGTTTATGGGTTTTGGGTTTTATGGGTTTTGAGACTTAGAGGTGTGGATTATGGATTTTGTGGTTTATGTTTTTTGGGGTTTATAGGTTATGAGGTTTATGATTTTTTAGGTTTATAGGCTTCGGGGTTTACGGGTTTCTGAGATTATGGGTTTTGAGATTTATGGTTTTTGGGCTTTATAGGTTTTGGAGTTTATAGGTCTTGTGGTTTATGGGTTTCGGGGTTTATGGAATTTGAGGCTTATGGATGAGTTTTATGGGTTATGTGGTTTTTTTTTTGGGGTTTATAGGTTATGGGGTTTATGAGTTTTGAGGTTTATAGGTTTTGGGGTTCACGGGTTTTAGAGTTTATGGGTTTTGGGGTTTACGGGTTTTGGGGCTTACGGTTTTTGATATATATGGTTTTTGAGCTTTATAGGTTCATGTGTTTATGGTTTTTGGGCTTTATTGGTTTTGTCTTTTATGGGTTTCGGAGTTTATGGATTTTGAGGCTTATCGATGAGGTTTATGGGTTATGTGGTTTTTTTTTGGGGTTTATAGGTTATGGGGTTTATGAGTTTTGAGGTTTATGAGTTTTGGGGTTTATGTATTTTGGGATTTTCAAGTTAATGGGTTTATCAATTTTTGAGCTCGGGGTTTTTGTAGTTTATGAATTTTGGGTTTATGAGTTTTGGCGTTTATGGGTTTTGGGGCTTATGTGTTTTGAGGTTTATGATTTTTGGGACTTATGGGTTTTTCGATTTATGGTTTTTGCGCTTTATAGGTTTATTGGTTTATGGTTTTTGGGCATTATAGGTTTCGGGGTTTATGGATTTTGAGGCTTATGGATGAGGTTTATGGGTTATGTGGTTTTTTTTTTGGGGTTTATAGGTTATGGGGTTTATGAGTTTTGAGGTTTATGAGTTTTGGGGTTTATGTATTTTGCGATTTTCAAGTTAATGGGTTTATCAATTTTTGAGCTCGGGGTTTTTGGAGTTTATGAATTTTGGGTTTATGAGTTTTGGCGTTTATGGGTTTTGGGGCTTATGTGTTTTGAGATTTATGATTTTTGGGGCTTATGGGTTTTTCTATTTATGGTTTTTGGGCTTTTTAGGTTTATGGGTTTATGGTTTTTGGGCATTATAGGTTTTGTGGTTTGTGGGTTTTAGGGTTTATGGGTTTTTAGACTTTTGGGTGTTGAGGTTTATTGGTTTTGTGGTTTATGTTTTTTGGGGTTTAGAGGTTTTGGGGTTTATGAGGTTGGAGGTTTATTGGTTTTGGGGTTTACGGGTGTTTGAGTTTATTGGTTTTGCGGCTTATGGGCTTTCAAGTTTATGGATTTTGAGGTTTGTGGGTTTTGGCGTGTATGTGTTTTGGAGTTTGGGGAATTATTGGTTTATGAGGTTTGGGATTTACGGGTTTTGGAGTTATGGGTTTTATGGGTTATGGGGTATATCGGTTAATGGGTTTTGAGGTTACAGAGTTTATGAATTTTGTGGTTTTTATATACATACACATTAGCTATTATATAAATGTACTTTATGCATAATATGCAGTTAATTGAATGTACAAAGCATAAATTATTACTTTCTCGGATTTCTATATCTACATTCATTCTTTGTTTGTTTTCTGCAGTGTACTGCTAAAGTACGATATGTGAAGAATTTTCTGAAAAAATAACGTGGGGATTTGACTGCTCTCCAAGCTATCGAGCTAATTTTGACGCGAAATTCACAATTTTTATCACTGCGCGGCGCAGCAATGCTGAATCTGCCTGCCAATAGCCATAAGCCTCGGTAGTACAGGTACTGCTCACTCGCACCGAGGGAAAGAAGGCTGACAATCAGAGCAATACCGCTGGTGAAGCGCGTGCATGACACCGGCCGGCCTCCGTGCCTGCATTCCGCCACCAGTCACCGTACCGCGTGGACAAATACCAGCGTGCATCCTCCGTCGAGAGAACAACAGAGTGCGAGAGAGAGAGAGAGTGCAGCGGCAGCGAGTAGCAGCAGATTCCTGGCCAAGGTTGGAGTTTCCCTTATTCATTTCTCCCGGGTTCGTGTATGTGTGCTCGTCGTTGTCAGGAGTCGCGTGTAACATTCGAACTCGCGATAGCTACAGCGGACGCTGTATCTATATTCGATAGGGTTTTCCTTGCTCCTAGCTTCGTTCTAGTCGGCGAGAGCAAACTGTTGCAAGTGACGCATGCACCTGGCGCCCGTTTAAGAGATTTTGTAATTCAATAAAGTTTGTATTTCTTTTGTAAATTAAAGTTGTATAGCGTAGCCGCGTATTTAGTTGCTACCTTTGATCCGCCGCTCTGTCCTGATTCGCAGCATAGTGTGAAAATGTACAAAAAATTACAAATAAATATTTTATTTATGGCGCCGGTTATGGTGACTGCAAGAGCGGAGAAATCGTCCTGAGCATCTTTCTGATAGGCACGAGATGGAATACAGGCTGCAGCACGTAGTTCTCCATCGCATCCCTTACCATCGGTGTTTTCGGCGGCGGTGGTTGCAACATTAACTGTCCCGGTGGCGTTGGCGGTGGTATGGCGAGTGTCGATGTTGATGTCCGCAATATACCATACTTCTTGACTCTGGCAAATTTTTCGGCATTTCGGACAGTGAGAATGTCGTGCGTGTCTTCATCGTCTGGATGACCATCCTCCCTGTACCACGACCCAAGATATTCGCAGGGAGGGGGGGAGTACCAGCTGACGGGGCCATCCTGGGTCTCCACACGCACTTGCTGAAGTTTTCGGTCTGTATATTAGCGTCGATATGATTTATCGCGAGCTATTCTGCGACTAACTGATTTCGACAGCTCACAAGTGCTTGTGGTCCTTAATCCCTCACCATCCATTTCTCTAAATTCGCGGAATAAAGGAAATTTTTACCTTACAATAGTGTTATGATTATCTCGCTGAATATAATACGGCTTTGAATTAGATATATGCAACTTTCCACGCTCCTTTTCGTGTTTATTGATCTTCAAATACGTATCAACATTGACATTTCGCTTTCTGCGGTTACGCTTTGATGAATACTACATCTCTGTCTTTAAAAGTCAAACGTTTCCTTGTTTGAGTTTCGCGCTATGCGGGGCTTTTAAATTTTTTGTGTACCGCCGCGTGCTAAAAGAGTTCATATTCGTATGGCACATCGGTAGCTTGTGGTACATTTATCCAACCCGTAGTTACGTGATGATTTTCATTAATTATTTTTTGACATAGTATGCGTGAAATCCGGTTTAACACTCTGTTTTTAGTGTGTAAAATAAACTTTTACGTATGTGTATGCGTAAAATTATGTGATTGTTTATTATATTATATGTTAGTTATTTTTTGCAATGTATATGTATAAATCAATTACATTTTGTCACATGTTTACGTATTTTTAAAATATTATAGTGGAAATGTTTTTATTTGACGTAAAATATATTTTTTGTTTTCGATGAGTAAATTAATGATTTTACATTTGTATTTACCCCCCTCCCCCCAGCGCCTGCGGCTATGAATCCGCACCTGCCCCTGCCGCCACCACCTCATAGTCTTTATCATTTTTTTATCTCTGACTGCCATACGCATTTTATGCATATTATTTCAAAAAATATCGTATACCACACGTTTTTTTTTAACTCCCATGTTTATTTACAAACTGTCTTACAGTGGCATTTAGTAAATGATATAATACATTCCATAGCACGATTATTTGCGAGGATTTCCCAGTGGTAAGCCCTTACAGATATAGCAGAAATTATTAAAAAATTTTGTTTACATTATAGATGTTTTATTATATTTCTTTAGTCTTGATAATTTACTATCCTTAAGGTGGTCTTATACCTATAAATTTTGAAAAAATCAATAGTTTTTTTATTTGATTTTTCGATTCTATATATTATTCTAAACTTGTAAAAAAAGTTTGAGAGACATTTGAAAAATTCTCGAAGATACAAGCAAAAATGTGAACAAACTTCTATAGGAACATGTCACCGGTTTTGACTGATTTGGGTTTTAGCACGCAAATATAAGCCATATGAAGAACCAATTTACAACCGATTTTAAGCTTAAAGAAAAAAAAGTGATATTTTGGAATGTTAATTTTAAATTTATAAAAATAATTTTTTAATTAATTAATTTTAATTAATTTTTTAATTAAGTTTTTAACGAATATTACGAAGAAAAGCGTTACGGCTACACATTAAATTTTAAATGCAATTCACGAACTTAAATTGCTCACTCAGCTGCTCAGTGCGCTCACGTGTGCTTTCATTACGAGTGTGTTTAAGGTTAGCTTTTGTTGTTTAGTCACAAAAGAGACATTCACTCAAGTAAAATTGTACGTTGTCTGAGCCAAAAACTTCAATTACCTGGATATATTAGATAAGTAGAAATTAACTAAATAACTATTAAATTCTCAGAAAGAATAGATACTTTGTGAAATTTTTTTTTCCAGATCAGTAGTAATCGTTAGATGACACCCAGACAATTATTGAATGAGGCTCATCATGGGATTTGAAAATCATTCAAATGATAAAGGGCTGTAGCTGTAGTTCTCTGTAGCTGTACCTCAAGCTGCGATAGTTCTTGTGTAGTAAGTTTGCATATTCATTACTTCTTCTCAGTTAAGCGTTCTTTCATAAATAAACAGCATTATTAAATTTTTCTTGTATTATCCAAAACATTTTTTTATATATCCCATGCATTAGGTTTCTGATTCCTTTTTCATTCTTGATTTTCTTTTATAAAATTTAAATAGATTTTTTAATTACTATTTCCTTTGTATATAAATATGTGTTTCTTGTGATTTTTCAATATTTTAATCATAGCAGAATGTCTTATCGTGTCAACTGATTTAACATAATTTATTCTTTACAGATATTGAACCTACTGAACAAGTCTCTCAGTTTTTGATTGAAATAATTTACTACTGCCTGCACTGTTTGACAGCTTGAGTCCGTCCGTGCTAATACAAAACAATGGTAAGTCATATCTTTTCTTGTAATATTATTACAGTATACTTTACAATACTGACTAAGAATGAGTATTTATATGTTTCAGCAAAGATACAAAATAGAGCCATTCAGAATAATTAAATTTTGAGAATTAAGAAATTTTTTTTTAAAGGCTTATATCTCAAAATCTAATATTTTCAGCTTTGGCGTTACTCTATTTCAAGACCAGTTGATGGATTTTAATGGGACAAAGTGTAAAGTGCTTGCAACATGTGCCCCTTTGGAATTATGCTATAGAATTGTAAAATTTTTTAAATAAGTATTTTTTTATGCTCAAAACCACAAAAATTCATCAAAAGTATAAAAAATGAGGAAAAAAAGTAGTTTTTGATATAAAAAATATATATTCAAACAAATTTTGCAATTTTATAGCTTATTTCCAAGAAGAGAAATATTACAAGCCATTTTCCTTTGTCTCATTAAAATCCATCAATTAGTCTTGAAAAAAGTAACGCCAAACTTTATTTTTTGAAAAAAATCATAATTAAGTGAAAAATGGATTTAGGAATTCCTGTAGTGGTCTGTAGGGATCCAAATATGTTATATTTATAATATTCATATGTATTTTTATAGTATTAATATGTGTTTTATTTGTTTCAGGTGATGTTGGGCTGAGAGGCCATTAGGTAGAATACCACCTTAAGAAGTTCCTTTGCGAGTTCCTTTACTATTCCCTCTTTGAGCTTTTTACTATGTTTCTTAGAACTTTGGATTGAAATCGTTCAAAAATTTCGAGGTTTAAATTTGCAGCTGTTCCCCAGAGCTGGATGCGATACGTCCACACTGGTTTCAGTATTTATACTGCAATTTTACTTTCTATGTATAGTTGAGAATTTTTTCCTATCAACCAATACATTTTTCTTAGCTTCGTGTTTAACTGCTTCCGTTTAGTCCAGATGTTCTCTTTCCATGTTAGACAACGATCGAGATTTATACCGAGATATTTTACATGATTACTTTGAGGAATTATCTTGTTAATTAGTATGACAGGCGGGCAGATATCCTTACGTAGAGTGAAGGTCACGTTGGTGGACTTTGTTTCATTTACTTTAATTCTCCATAGCTTAAGCCAATTTTGCAGAGCGTTTAAATAGTTTTTTAATTTATTGAGGCTGTTTCAACGTTAGAGTGGGATATAAGGGTAGCTGTATCGTTAGCGTATGTTGCTATACTGATATTTTGCATTATTAGTATATCTGCTGTATATATTAGGTAGAGTATTGGCCCCAACACGCTACCTTGGAGGACATCTGCTCTTTTTGGAATCTGGTCTAAAATTACGTTATTTGGTTTTATTAGAAACGTTCTATTCAACAGGAACGATTTAAAAAGATTAAAGAGTTTTCCTGGAAATATTTTCCGTAGTTTGTCCAACATACCCTCGTCCCAGACCTTATCAAATATAGCCTGGGAAATATCTAAGAACGTAGCGGAGCAGTATTCCTTGCCTTCCATTGCTTTTCTTATTACTGCAGCGATTCTGTTTACCTGCTCGATCGGTGCGTGCTTGTTTCTAAAGCCAAACTGATGGTCTGGAATTATCTTTTTCATTTGAATTATTGGCATCATTCTAACAAGAATAATTTCTTCGCATATTTTTGCGCGGACCGGTAGGAGGCTTATATATCTGTACGAAGATATTTGCTCTGCTTCTTTTCCAGGTTTAGGGATTAGTATGATCTGGGCCAGCTTCCACTGACAATCAGACATACTTGGGAAGAATCACCGCTGCGGACTTACAAACATGCGTAAACTGAATTTCTTTGCGACTTCCGATCCGTTTTCCGTTTCGAGCGATTTCCACTGGCCCGGGCGTGGAAAAATTATTTGTTTATGTCTCCATATGTATCCCTGTGGCTGAAATCGGGAAAACTAGCCATTGTGTTTTCTAGATTTTGACTCATAGAATCTAAATTTCGAGAGCAGTTAGTGTGGCACCATGGGGCGTCACAATAAATCCCCACCACTAACCACCTGAGGGGTGGGGGAAGCATTATCCCTCCATGCCCAGTGGTCGGTGGTGGGGATTGCTTATCAGCTCCACGGTGCCACACGTGTGTATGTGTGTGTGCGTGTGTGCGTGTGTGTATGTGTGTGTGTGTGTGTGTGTGTGAGTGTGGGTGATAGAGAGAGAGCGCTCGCTATACTTACGAGAGCCGCGCGGAGCAGGGATTCCCCGTCCGACACGACTCGCTGCCCCGGGCAAACTGTGCGATAGATGCACTTTTGAGCTATAGCACCCCCTCCATCGGTAAACGCTTAGCGATACATGTGCGGGAGGGGATGTATTATAGATACCTCTACAATACCCCCACTCCAACTACGGTCAGAGGTGGGAATTCACTCCCCTCTAGTCCATGGTGTCGCAATATTTTGTTATTTGATTAAACTAAAATTTAACTCTATGATTTGAAATTTATAATATTTTATAATATTCAATTTTAAGACTAGGAGGTACTTTAGGATAGGAGTGAGAAAGGTAAGTGAGAACAAGTTTGATACGTTAACATTTTTTTATTCATTAAAAATATAATATTGTCTAAATGTAATGATACAAGTTCGTAT
>JAYJLV010115470.1:0-10951 GCA_036873485.1 Torymus texanus | reverse complement strand
TCAGGATTCCATCTTAGAATTTTCCGCTCTATCGCGTCATATATACCCAATGCGATGGTTTTTTAACAACCTGTATAATTAAGTTATACGGTGATACAGTAGCCTGGAGAAGCCACAAACAGAGTTATGTTACCCTCTTAACCTGTCAGGCGGTATATCTGGCAATGAGCGAATCATGCCAAGAGATAATTTCTCTGGATAAAGCAATCAGAGATGTTACAGGAAAAACTTCATACCCTGTGAACTTGTGGTGTGACAATATGTCTGCTTGCAAATATACTCATATAGATGGAGCACACAAGTTAAAGAGTTTTGGTGATAGTGTTTCAGAGATTCAGAGAAAACTCAGAGAAAGAGAAGTCACCGGCTACAAAAGTCACATAGCTGACACGCATGGAGATTTTATTAAGCAATGTGTATTGGAAAACAGAGTTATATTAGAATGGGTAGAAACTAAAGAGAATCATGCTGATATATTGACCAAACCTTTGCCGATACAAACCTTCTCATACCTCAGAGATCAAATATTGTAAAATATATTTGAAATAAATTCAGAGTCAGAGAAAAACCCTTTTTATCTGTTTCAGACTCCCATAACTTTACATAGGCAGCATAAAGGGAGGGAGTGTTGGCGTATAACGCGGCTTCATGCCGCCCGTACATAGAACACCAGACAGAGGCGCCACCTCTTGGGCGCTGAGTCAACACATTGCGAGAGAGCGCCGCGGAGCCGCTTGTCCCCTTCTCATTCTCTCGAGAGACATTGTTTCGTGTGTAACGCTAATCGTTGTTTTAATTGATACAATTAGATATACATAGATCAGAGTTAAAACGCAGAGGTGTAAAAATATCAGAGCATCATTACAGAATAAACTGCAAAAGTAATGTATTTCATCCTGCTATATATTTTGTTGATGTGTATATCCTATTTCATGATGCTATCAAAAATTACTCCTAGGTATCGGGTATTTTCTACTCTCTTTATTTTTTCTCCATGAATATTTATGTTATAGTTATTTCCAAATTCGCTGTAAACAGTTTTATCTGTATTTAGAGATAGTTTATTTCGTTGTCGTGTTATGAGTCGTCTTTATCCTCCTCATCGTGTTGCTTGGGCCCGGCGTATGTGTATATGTATATGCGCGTCATCGCCGCCGTACGTACCTCGATAATAGAAAGAATAGCTGTTAGTAATATGTGTACACATAGCTAGGTATCAGGGGAGTCGACCACGAGCTCTGAGTTATCGCGTTATTCGCTACGAGTTTCGTCTCGTATTCATTATGAGGCTAAAATAGCGTTACACATTATTTAAGTTAACTTGATTGCCAAAAATTACTTCCTGAGGATCAAAAAGCCTGCTTACTTATAGCCTGGTAGTAGTTTGTTTGGACGTGCTGGTCTCTGAAAACGATAATGAAGGAGTAATCTGTGATATCGACCTAGCAGAGGCACTATATTTCGTATTATATGCATTACTACAAAACTCACAATTTGGACATCTTGGTGTTTCACTATTACATTGATTGATGTCTTCCTGCATACTTTAAACATATTTTTGAATTTATTTATTGAAATACCAGAGTAAAAGTAGAATAAATTACAGTGTATATAAAGTACAGTGTGTATATATAGTGTGTAATACATTATACGATTACAACGTAATTCAGCAGAGAATAAAAAATCCTGTACGCTGATCTATTTGCTTAAGATTAACTTACAAGCTAATTAAAACTAGAACTAAAAACTAATAAAATTATGTATTTATACTGACATCTTCTTTTAATCTCAGTTACCAATATCTCATTAACATCGATCTTGCTGCTAATAATTTTCTTTTATCCATTTTTTTATTTGTACTTTTTTAGTATATTTGGTTAAAAGAATAGTTCTTAAAATAACTATTTGCATTAATTAAATGTATGAACAAAAATTCACTTGCTGAAAAAACCTACCTCTGGCAATTTCAACTAATATCAGAATGTCAAGTTTTTTGACAATTAAATGTCAAAAATTGTTAAATTGATTCCAACTGTGTTTTTCCTATTATATTAATTAATTTAATATTCAATATCAGCGCAACACTAACTTTTTATCAAACTTCATGCTTTTGGGACTCGCTGGTATATTTTAAGGACTTGAGTGCTCTAACTTCCTTTTTATTGTTAATTAAGTTAAACTAAACTTACCTATAAAGTTTTAAGTCTATGTCTTCAATAGAATAAAAGATATTACTTAAAATGTAAAATTTCAGCCCTCCGTTGAACACACTTTTGAACAAAATTCAGCTTTATGGAGATCACCGGTTTTTTTCCGCAGCATCGACTATAACCACGATTCTTTTTTTCCGTGTGCAGCAGTGTAATAATTAAGTATTTAAAAACTAAATAAAATTACTTCTCCGATTAAGTAAAAACTGTTTATCAGATTCGTCTTCTATCTTCTTCAAAGCATCTGCGCCAACAATGTCAAATAATTTGTTTATGCTTTCTTCATATGCTTGTTCATTTTTTCTTCGAGTGTCTGATCTGCGTGAAGCATTTTTTGTATTTTTCTGCATCTTTCATATTCAGCTTCTAGTTTAATGACACATTTTTTATCTTCTTGCGTTGGAATTCGAGCTTTTTTCCAAATAATGAGACATTCTTCAATGGTTAACTTCGCACTTTCACGTCAAGACTTTGAAACTCTTCGTAGGTTATAAAATAAAACAGCTAGTACTTGTTTTATCGTTCGTAGATTATTAGTTGCAACTATTTGATTAGTGCAATATCCAATGAGATTGACTTTTTCACGTAAATTATAAGCCATTATTGAAAAACTAAATAAAACTGTTTATGGACAGGCACCTCAAAAATGAAATCTACCATATTGTATTGTCACATTATTTTGTATCAACTGATCCCTTCGCTGACCCGAAAATGCTTAAGGCCGCGATCCCGTGGATGGAACAAAAACCCGGAATGAGGATTTCGGAATGGCGACAGTCAATGAGCCATTTCAGTTCACCGTTCTAGTTTTCGAACAGCCCGTATCCCATACACAACAATTTTTCGGAACTATATATGCTATATTTCTTTATATAGAAAAAATTGACTCCGTATCAGTAACATTGTAACAAACTCATTTTTAAGTCATTTTACCATGATTTTCGAGTTTTTTGGCGATTTTGACTTATAACTTGTTTTTTCGATTGAGTCGGCAAAAGCCAATGACACCATTTTGTTTAAAGAGCTCAAGATAGATGAAACTATATATTATTGAAAATAAATTGTTTAACTTTTCACTGATTATAAACGTTAAAAGTCAATTTTTACGCGATTTTTTGCGATTTTCCGAGTTTTTCGACGACTTTGGCTTACAACTTTTTCAGTATCCTGGCAAAAACTAGTAGCACCATTCGATTTTGCGGCTCAAAATACATGGGAAAATATACGACGGAAGTTAAAATTCCAAAATTTCCACTGGTTTTCCAAATGATAAATTTTTTGACCCGTTTTTTTAGGTGCTATGGGTTTAAAACCTATACGTGCATGATTTTTGTGGTAGTTAGAAGCCATTTTTGCACGGCCCGAGTGAAAAAAATTTTAAAAAAATGAACCCTCAGCCTAGTGCGTACGTTTTACACACTTGGGTGCGCAGGCCACTTTTGCATTCGATTGCTACTCGTGTGTAAAATCTGTTTTTACGCACTTGTTACATAGTATACTATTGTAATGTATTTACTTATATTAATTACATTTTACATAATTATTCTGATAGTTATTTGTTTATCTAATTTTTTTTTCAGATAAGATTGGAAAACCAGTTGCAATTAAAGAAACTTGTGCAAAGTTTACAACAGATATTATTGGTACAACAGCTTTTGGTATGAAATTTAATTCCTTAACAGATCCAAATGCTGAATTTCGCAAACAAGGAAGGGCTATGTTCAGGAGTAGCTATAAGCGCTATTTGCAGCTAATGGCAATATTCTTTATCCCAAAACTACGACCTTATACGAAACCAAAATTTTTTGACGACAAAGGATCTGAATTTTTGAGAAACACATTTTGGCATGTAATTAATGATCGAATGAAATCTGAAATCAAAAGGCCAGACTTAATAGATTTGCTCATTCAAATAAAAAAACATCAAGAAAATGATAATTCTGATAGTTATAGTATGTATTTATTAATTATTTTAATATTAACGTTTAAACTTTACACGAAAAAAGAAAGATCGTCATAACTGTGGTTACATTTATTAGTTTTTTCACCAGACCATAGTCACGTTAATACTTAGAAGAGTCTTATTGATTCTGTATACTGTAAAAATAACCTTCATGTTTTCCACCAGACGATAAGAACGAGTTATCCGATCTCATCTTAGTATGTTTAATAGGATCAATACAGTTTAAACAACATTTCTTTTTTCTGTGCATGAAAAATAATTAAGATGCATTGTTAATAATCAAATATATATTTCAATATCGCCAGTAAAAATGAAACAACTCTTTATCAATTCATACATCAGATGGAACTTTTACGAACATTGACGGTAAGCAAAATATGCTTAAAAATGTAAGAAATCTACGAAAAAGTCTATACGAAAAAGTGTATAGAAATAGAAAATTAGAAAATATGAGTTTAAAACGATGTTTGGACGTTTTGAACTGTTACATATATTAATGTACTACCCTATAAATTTATACATTTTCATATTATATAAAAAAATTTTAACATTTTTGGTAATATTAAATTAAAAAAAATATAAATATGTATGATAAAATAAAAGAATATGTAACGTATTTCTAATAAGTATTTTCAAGTTTTATTATATTATTTACGATTTCTTAATTTTTTACTTTAAGAGAAAATATTACATTGTTCAACGACGGAAAAAATAAGCTATTTTAATCAAGAATAAGGAGCGTATGACAAAGCGTTTTACGCATGAAAGTTGTGTTGATGATTTTGCATTAGAAGTTACGCACAACACAGATGAATATTATCTGCTCTACTTGAAAATAATCATATAATCTTTCGCTTTTTTGAAGCAAGCTTAAAATACCGAATTTTCCATTAAACTTTCAGGCATGAAAAAGACTCATTTTATGTTTATGTTAAAAAAATTTATATAACAATGAATTTGTTATGAAAAGAGACCAAGCGAAAGAAAATATGTAAAATGTATTAAAAAATATCCTTAATTGTACAAAGCGTCCGAAATACAACATAAATAATTAATACTTCTGCTATAAAAATAAAATTATTACAGTATTTACTTGTTCTAAAAGAAGTTGGATAGAATTGAAACAATGTATTTGATTTTTAACTAAAATGATTAAGGTCATGTAAAATTTTAACGTAGATCCCTACATTATTGGAACGTAAATTTTATTTATTTTCGCATTTAAGTAAAACATAAAAAAGTGCTTTGGCAGGCGCTTCCCAGTAAATGACTTAGATTTCTACGTTTTTATTACATGACCTTAAGGAGATGTGAGTACTAAAGTGATTTTTCGAATATAAAAGTCCTATGGAAGGTGCTAATATAATAGGTATAAAAAATTCTTATAGAAGATTTTATGCGTATACTCTCTAAAGTTGAATTAGTAAAAAAAGCTCTAAACATTAGTTAAAATTGTACCACCAAAACATCAGTGAATATTCTCTAATGAAATAGTAAATATTTACTAATTCTTAGTAGAAATATATGGAAATATTGATTATTTAAAATAATAAAGATTCACTATTATAAATATTTGATATTTGCATGTAGTACCACTAAGAATTAGTAAATATTTACGAATGTTTTGCGGAGAAACTTTAGTCAATGTTTAGTGGCTTTTACACTAATTCAATTTTAGAGAAGGGAGGGTGAGAGAAGATGATTTTTCTAAGCATAAATTGACAGTAATGACATTATTAAATAAAACCGTGGCATTGATAAGGCAGGAATGGTGATATCACTGATTTTTTTAAATATGAAAAGCGTATAAAAGAATTTAATAGAATCTAACCCAACCCCTTCAAAAACTTTTCTGAAAGTATTTTATACATGTACAAAGAAATTAAATATTTCATAAAAATGGGGCCTCACATCTCCTTAACATGATTTGCTATATAATATAACCAAAATATTAAAAGTTTATTTCTCTTATATTCAGAGTTAGAGGGTGATGCTTTAGTTGCTCAAGCTGCAGTATTTTTCTCTGGTGGCTTTGAAACGTCATCTACGACCATGTCATTTACTTTATATGAGTTATCGAAAAATTTAAATATACAAACAAGACTAAGAAATGAAGTGTTAAAGGTTTTAAAGAAAAACGACGGGGAAGTAACCTACGATCTGGTAAACTACTAAAGACTTTGTTATATATTTATTATTTAATTATATAAATTGATTTATGGGAAAGCTACTTTGCACTAAAAAAATGAAGAAATTAGTGACATTTGAAAGGTTTAAAATATGCGATGCATTTCAAAAGTATGTCTGCATCGATACAATTAAAATGCTTTGCGTACATATTGATTTAATTTTGCATCTAATTACTCATTTTCAAAGTGATTATTTATTTCTGTATGTTATTCGCAAAATAAATAATATATATGGTCATCAAAAAACTTTGCATAATACATGATAATAGCTGGAGAAGTAAATAGCTGAGGAATTCAACTAATAAATGATGCCATCTATTTTTGTCAAAGTTGAAAATCGAATTTGTTATTAATATTTATTTTTGAGATGATTAAATTTCTGTAAAAGACTGGCTGTTAACTGCCTTAGCAGAATGCTTTCTAATGGACTCTTTAAGGGTTTCAGGTTGATACTTGTAACCGTAAGTTACTTTGTTGCATATTTAGCGATTTTACTTAAAATATCACTTTTATACATTATACCATTTTAATCCTCTATAATAAAACGGATGGTGACTAGTTATCGAACTAAAGCTTCGGTGCCAACTTCAGACTGTTTTAAAAAATATTAGTTGAAACTTGAGAGATTTTGCTCATTGGCCAAACCACGGCCATCTGCGCATGTAGCGCGTATTATAATTCTAGTTTTATATTATTGTATGTTTTACAGTGTACAGTAATATAATGTACATGTACATTGACATTGTAGAGGAGATTAAATTTGTTTAGGCCTGTCTCGCGAGCTTTAGTCTAAGGAGGTTTGGGGGCCCTCTTATATTCCAGATGAACATCCCTTTAAGTTGTGACGTACAATTTTTTTTTTACATATATAAAATATAATAGCTATTGTAACGGGGTATAAATGCGCGTGAAACGACGGCGAGATGCCGTCCCACAAGGCGGAATTGCCGATGAACGGCGCAACTAGTAGGAGAGGCGCGAGCACTCTCGTATAGACCGACGTTGTCCCTGCGCTCGCCGTTCTCGCCCGTCGGCTGCCGTCGGCTCCTCTCGGCGGCAGTCGTTGCGAACTTACCCGCAACTTCGTCGTCGCGGTCTCTCCGAGCGTGTCTTCCCGGCCGCTCGCTCTGCGCGTGTGTCGTCGCACACGCACCTGTGGAGGCGGGGGTATTCGACCCGCCAAAGCACCTTTAAGGAGAGAATGGGGGGGTGAATCCGCGCTGATAATGATTCGACACACGACAGCTGTATTATACTATGTCCGGCTTTATTGCCCCGGAGGCATAAGAAAATACATTGACACCCGCAAACACAAGAATTTGTTGCGCCCGCGCTCGCAAATCTTTGCGACCCATGTGCACGCCATCGCGCACACACGATCGTACGCAAAGCGGTCGCGCACCGATGGCCGTCGATCGCCGCACGCGATCGACGCTCACGCCCGCGTCGGTGGGCCTCGCTCACCGGCAACGACTTCCCGGACTTCGCCGTCCTCGGGAGAAGTCGGTGCTCGCACGCGCGCACGCCCGCTTGACCAGGCTTACCTCTTTCCCTTTCGTCCTCGCCCGCTGGCTAGCTGTTGCGTCGTGACGCGCTGGCCGCTGCTGCCTGTCGAACCCCTCGTTCCTCGACCTCTCGCTATCTCTCTCTCTCTCTCTCTCTCTCTCGTCTGTCTCGCACTATCTCTCTTCTCTCGCTCTTTCTCGTTCACTCTCGCTGTCTCTCGTTCACTCTCGCTCTGTCTCGTTCACTCTCGCTTTCTCTCGTTACCCGCATGGCACTACTCCGCAAACCCTTTCGCGCGCTTCCTCACGAGACAAATACCAGCCTCGCGGTCCCGTGAAGAAACGAACAGTTTCTCTTTTCCGCGGGGAGATGTGTCGCGAGGGCCAGGCACAACCGAACTGGCTTTGTTTCTCCGGCCGCGACGCGCCCGCCCTCGCTCAAGGTTGCCGCGCAGTGTTTACTTTGCACGGGCCTGCCTTCGCGTCGATGTTTACTACCTTGACTATGTCGCGGAACCTTCTTCTGCGCTGCCCGTTACACCCCCCGACCAGACGCGAACTATGACCCGCAAAAGTTCGCTTCGATCCTTCGCTTACCTTTACGGCAGCGCGTTACACTCTGTGGAGGGGTAGTAGGGTGGATAGTGAAGAACAACGCATCGCAATTGATGCAAAAATATATCGGGGCTAACTCCTCTCTTTATTTTCCCCGAAGAGTCCACTCGTGGTGGCGGTGTCTTTGGGTCGGCCGTGGTCACTCGACCCTATATTTGTACCACGGCTGCCTAAAATCGTGAACTGCTCGGCCTGGCGTCGCTCCTCCTTGAGCCTCTTGGCTCCGGCGACGAGCGCCCGCTCTTCTTGGAGAGATCGCACTCTCGCCGCCCATATACCCGTGATCTCCCGACCACAGTGATATTCCTCGTCTGTGGTATTCTCGATATTCTCGATCTCCCCTGTCTGCCGGCGGGTGGGTTCGGCAAACCCGATCTGTTCGAGGGCGCGGAACACCCCTCGAACCATCGCCTCGGTGTCGAGGCTGTCACCGGGTTTGACCCCTTCTTTCGCAGGCTTGGCGAGCGATCTCTCGTCCATCTGAAAAAGGGTAAGAATGCAGAGGTATAGGTTAATCGGAGTCGCTCTCGCTCCTCTTTCTCGTTGCCAATCTCTGCGCGCGCGTCACCCGCGGCGAAATGTTCCGTTCCGTCGTCGGCCCCACTCGCTTTGTGGCACCTTTAGGCCTTCCTCGGGGCTTCCGCGTCCCGAGGTTCAGTTTCGGAGTTTCGCGCGCTTTCTTCGACTCCGTGCGGACCACGACGCGAACCGTTTTCCGCAGTCGTCCCGGCGGACGTTTCTCGATCGTTTCTGTCGCGTTCGGGGCGCTCCGCCGGCTTCCGGTGGGTCGCTCATCACCAGGTCGCTTGTCGCCTCCCTCGGCGGTTGTGGCTCTTCGATGTCGTCTTCTTCGGCGAGGGAGGCGTCCGACGACGCCGCCGCCCCATCGAGGGGCTTCAGGTGAGATACATGAAGTACCTCTTCATTATTCCTGTTCTCATCGACGATTTTCAGGGTGTTGGAACTCGTAAATTCAGTTACGCTCAGCGGGCCGGCGTACTTCGGCGTTAACTTCGCCGAAATACCTTGCGCTGCCGAAGAGAGGATTTGATTCCTTTTCATTACTAGGTCACCGATCTTGTATACGACCTCTCTCCGGCGTGCGTTGTAGTACGTCGCCTGACGCTGGTGTTCTTCTCCCGACTTCGTCGCGGCCTGCTTCTTCACCGGCTCCAACTCTCTCAGTCGCTCTAGCCATGAGATTCTAGCCTCTGCTCCCCTTTGTTTGAGAGCGGTGCGCTCCTGTGCGCGTCGCGTGGTTGCGGGTGGCAACGGCTGCCTGCCGTAGTTCAGCATGGCAGGGGTCACACCGGTGGACGAGTGAACAGCATTGTTCAATGAAAACGCCAACTCTGGTAGTTTTGCGTCCCACACGGCGTGCGAATTCTCCACGAACGCAGACAGGCGCATCTTCAACGTCCTGTTCACCCTTTCCACATGGTTCGCCTGAGGGTGATAGGGCGGCGTCGTCGAGTGATAGACGCCGATCCCCTCGAGGTATTCGTCCACGGCTTTATTCTTGAATTCGGTGCCGTTATCGGACAAGTATACCTCGGGAGTCGCAAAACGCAAGACTATTCTCTCTCTGAACTCTTTCAATATAGTCCTGGCATTGGCTTTGCGGATGGGCACGCACTCCACCCAGCGAGTGAAAAGGTCTTCGAATACCAAGATATATTCATATCCGTGCTTACTTTTGACGAACGGCCCGGTCACATCTCCTGCGACTACCTGCCACGGCCGATCTATCACTCGCTGGCCCATCAATCCCGTCGGTGGCCGTTGTTCTGCCCTTGTCTGTTGGCATATACGGCACCGCTTGAAATACCGACGTACTGCCTCGAACATCTTCTGCCAGTAGTACATGTGGGTGGCCCGAGAGTATGTGTTCTCGCGGCCTTGATGTCCGGCGGTCGCGTCTTCATGTGATTCCCGCAGCACCTCTCGCCGATGCTCGCGAGGAACGATGATTTTCCAGGCCTCGTCGTCGGCGACCGCCGCTTCGACTACCTCATCTGCGATGAAGTAGAAGAGTCGACCCCCTACCACTTTCCATCGAGGATGGGTCGTAGGGTCGCGTCTCACCTCGTCTAACCACGACTGATACCACTCATCCCCGGTATCAGCCGCCCAAGCGCTCGCTCCCACCTCGAGGTCGTGTTCGTCCTCGTACATGCGCGAAAGCGCGTCGGGTACGTGATTCAGAGCGCCTTTCCTGTACTCGACGTCGAAGGAGTGGCCCTGTAGCTCGAGAGCCCACCTCGCCAGTCTTCCAGTGGGGCTGTGAAGGCTGTGGAGCCAACGTAAGCTACTGTGATCCGTGACGACCAGGAAATGATTACCTTCTATATACGGCCGGAACTTCTGGATCGCCCAGAATACGGCGAGGCACTCGCGTTCCGTGACGCTGTAGTTGCGCTCCGCCTGGGACAGCGTTCGGCTGGCGAACTCCAGCACCCTCTCTTGGAC